>BGPR01000161.1:1133291-1165956 GCA_013235015.1 Araneus ventricosus | reverse complement strand
CCCAGACATAATCAATATGACAAACACAGCAATCCCTGAGTTTTTCAAAGAATTCCTATCTTAAGCTATAGAAATGGATAATTTATCATTTTCGGAAGATATACACTCCACTACCAGAATAGGAAGGGAGAGAGATAGGGATCTCTTTCGTTCGCATTCATTTCAAAGATAGCTGCTTCCAGGCTGGCGCAAAAGTTTCATTTAAAATTCGTCTGAAGAGCTGGAATATATTATCAGAAAAGGTTCCAAGGGGTTCCCTCAAAGGGTTTTTCCGCCCATACCCTTCTACCATTTCATCAATTCCAACCCGCTTTACCGTTTGGCAAATGGTTTCTGGAATATGCAGAGTAGCGAAACTGGGCGCTTGTACCATCCATTACCTAAGTTACAAGGAAACACCCTGGAGGGTTTAGAGTTTTTAAGGGGGAGACATAGAAAGAAAGGGGCTAAGGAAGAAAACACCATTTTACGTATACATATCTAACGCTTTTGTGTTTTAGTTCTTCAACTAAGTCAGCCAGCTTTACTTTTTTTTTTCACTTTCCTTCTTCTGTCTTCTTGCTCTTAACTTCCTGGTGGTTCGCGAAACCCCTCAGGTATTTCGCCCCGAAGCGTAAAAATGCGAAAAACGTGGAAAAAGTTGGGAGGATGCTCTATTTTCTTTTACCCTAAAAGCTGGTGCGAAGGCGACTTTAGGCATAAAATGGATGGAGAGAGAGAGAGAGAAATAAAAAATAAATAAATAAATAAAAAAGAACAAACCCGAGTCCCGATTTTTTTTATTTCGCCAAGCTAGCAAGGACTGATGATTGCCTAAGACTTAAACTCGCTTGCTGCCGGCAACTTTTTGCCTTTTTATTCTCTGGCATCTCCTTCCTCTCTTTAGGAGACGAATATATATATATCTATATGTCTTTTGGCAAAGAAATAGCAAATTTATTCCATGGGAGGCAAGAAAAAAAATAAAAGTTGCTTTTTTCTTATTTACTTATCTTTCTTGCAGGGGCGCTTTTTAAAATTGGAGAAGAAGCGAGGAAGGTCTGCTCTCTCTCTCTTGCCGGTTCCCCTCAGGCAGTCAAAGGACTAACTCTTGCGCCAATTTTCGCCGCCACCGCGCCTAATTTGAAGCTTTTGTCGCCACAGGGAAAATGTAAATAGAGTAGGGGAGAAGACCCTTACCTACTCCCTCTATCCACCAATCCTCCAGAATCATCGGAATTGAATTTTCTAAAATGTGGGTGGCCCATCTGGTTTTGGTACATGGCGGCTTCTCAGGCTGCCAGTTCACTGATATTCGCTGGCATATCTCAGTATATTATATATATATTGAAGTCCAGTGGCTCAAACCAACCCCCCTGGGGAGTTTCGGTTTCCCAAGGCCCGCAGGAGGTAAGGCCGGGAATTTTCATACAGTCACGAGTTGGTCTATCCTTTGGAATTCCTAAATAGTTCTAACGATTTTAAAACTTCAAACAGTGGAGGGGATTGAGCTGTGGGTGCGAATTTATAATTGAAATCAGGCCTGATATATAGTTGGTGAGGGGCTTTGGGGAGGAAGATTTTGGAACAGGTGGTGACGAAATGCTTCGTTTGCCTGTCAATATACCAGAGACTTTCCCATCTTTGCCTTTGTTTAGTAAAGCAGGGAAGAAATTTAAATAAATTTGAGGAGTGGGATAATTAGTAGGGTAAGCGAAATTTGACTTTCGGGATATCTCCCTTTGACAGAAATTGTATTTGCTTTAAAGGGGAAGAGCTGAATTCAAATATGCGAGTATTCTCTGCTATTAGTTATACGGATCAGAATGTGGCATCCAGTTGACTAAGCAGTCAAATGTGGCAATTAAAATGAGGCAGAAATGACAAGGAAATAAAAAGTAAAGATTAGTATCTGCTGAAGTTTTAAGAAGCGACACTTTATAACAAAAATTACAGTCCAAAATCTAAGAAATGTTATCTGGGATTGACATGTACTACAAAATAATACAAAAAATTCATCTTTAAATTAAAATCCACGCAGTCTGTTTTGATAATAACACAAGAATTAAAACAAAATATGTGTAATATTCAAAAGAAAAATAAGAATAAGAAACATTATTCTTTCGAACCTTTTGGTTAGAAACTAAGATTATACAGAAATAAAAAGAATGCACACGAACATGGACGCAGAATTTATAACTATGCATGCAAAATAATGATATTCAGTTAATGGATCATTCAAATAAGTTCTAAAGCAGATTTTGATTACTCATATATAGCTTAATTGCGAGTATCGATTGCAATGTGCCCTAAAAAAAGTTGTCTGACATTGATAAAGATCTCAGCATGGCAGGTGCATGCTGTTTAAACAAAATGACAAATTCAAATCATAGCAACTTTAAGACTATATATGCATTCAATCTTCTATAACATGGCATTTTGACAATATGGTTTTCAGATAAAATGGTGGTAAATTTGTGACAGTCCTCCACCAACACGATGTTTTAAAAACGCGGTTTTCATATTGAACAACTTAAATAACTTAGACATTCTCATACAGTACCAATTTTTCTGTCATTCTGTTCAGATTGTACTAAATGTGTTACTATCTCTTAGCAGTATTTCGATACAACACGGAATGAATTTGCCGCGCTATAGAAACAATTGACTACACTTAGTTCGTTCTCTCTCTCTCTCTTTCAACCTCATTCGGATTTCCTCGATTCCTAAGCAATGTTATGATTGAAAGTAGGTATTTTTTGAAAGACAAATATATTAAACCGGCTCGGTACAATAGGTTTTTGGGAGGTGTAAATAAATTATATTTTTTGTCGTTGGTGAAAGGATGTTATCAAATCGTGAGGTATTTGAATACTTCAATGAATCCAGGTAGTGCTCTAGACTGATCTTTTCACTCTTACAGGAACAGAGGTATATTTGCTCCAGAAGTCCTCTATTACTTTAATCTTCTGGCAGTTCAGCTTTTTTTACTATCTAAACAGATAGCACATTTTGTTTTAAGAAATGTGTTGTCGTTTTGAATCAATTGAGATCTCTCAAATAAGAAAAAATCAATCAAACTCTTGAGATTTTTAAGGATTCCAAATATTTTTTTTATCTAATTATAACTTCTATGAATAAATTAATTTTAAGTTATAAGAATAAAAATACACAAATCGATTCTCGAGTGACACTTGTGGGAACCAATTGAGTAGTTAATTCGTATTGCTTAATTCCTAGGGCAAAACCTACAAAATGGCAAATTCTTAATTAATTCAATTCTTAGACAATTCTTAATAGATTGACAATTAAGGACGATTAAAAAAAAGTAAATTAAAAACTCGACTAAGTACTAGTTTTTTGGAGTTACATGAAGCACTATTGACAGATGCTGCAATTATCTTCTACATACACAAAGAACACTTTTAAGAACCTTTTGTTTCACCTTTCAGCAAGTGTTTAATAACTGCACAAATTATATTTTCAGTGGATTCACAGCTTTAATATCGCGCATCTACACTTTTTAGCAATATATTTTCTGAAGTAAGTGCAAAATGAAGTCGTAAATGGCACGATTCCACCCTGACATTTCCTCTACCTCATCGATTTATAAGATGTTTACAAAACCCAAAATTTTCGGATATCGGTCGGAAACCCCCACCGAAGAGAAGGGCGTTACGCTTCATAGATTCATAACAGCTGGTAAATCAGTTTGCAGAACAAGTTGCAGCGAGGGCCCCCATCCATCTCGGGGGCCCGTCATGCACCCCACGGAGGCCGGGGGACCTTGTGACCTCCTCGTGTTTCTTTCCGGCGAGGTACTCGATGGGTGTAAGAATTTGCACAAATAAACGCCCTGCTTTCGGGGCCCGTTACGTATCGTTTGTTGGGTAAATAGGGGAGTTGCGCTGCGGAAGAGAGCCGGGATTTCGTGTATCAAAACGTGATTTTCTTTCCCCGAAGGAAAGGAGGTAAGAAAACAAAGTCGCATGTGTGGAAGCTACTGTTTTCTGACATGTTTAAAAAGTAGATACAACTCATCAAAATAGTAAATTATTATTAATAATAATGAAAATTAAAAAAAACACTTTTACTAGTGTAGTCAAAGAAGTTTGGAGGAAAATTTCCAAGAAAAATTAATTTTTATCAAAAACCTGGAGATTAAAGCAAAAATCATAAAAGCGTGAAGCACTAATAAAGAAAAAAACTTTAAGTAAAATGGAATCTTAATTACATCATAATATATTTTAATTTTTAAAGTAAGTTTAGAAACTTTCTTTCTTATGACATTCATTCTGGTTTAATTTCTATATCATATTGTATTCAGAGCCTCATGCTTTTGCAATTTTTTTGTTCTGACCACCAGATTTTTTTTATGAAAAAATTATTTATCGTTAATTGTTTTAATAAAAGCATGTTTTTTAAAACTCACCTTTTATTAATGATTGTTTTCTACATTTTGATGTTTAACATGTTTCATAATTCACTATTGTAATTATTTTAAAATCTGGTAATCAATTTTTTCTCATATTCATTACCAGATAGGGCCTTTCAACATTTAATTAAAATTAATCGAAAATTCATTACCAGATATTACCTTTCAACATTTAATTAAAATTAATCGAAAATTCATTACCAGATAGGGCCTTCCAACATTTAATTAAAATTAATCGAAAATTCATTACCAGATAGTGCCTTTCAACATTTAATTATAGTTAATCGAAAATTCATTACCAGATAGTGCCTTTCAACATTTAATTAAAATTAATCGAAAAATGAAAATTAAGTTCCGGAAAAATTTAAATCCTGTATTGTCATCAGGAACTCAAACTGTACAAAATTTCAGAACTCTAGCACACGAGGAAGTGAGTGAAAAGCTGATTTCGAAAGTCCATCTTAATAAACATTAAAGATGTTAAGTTAAATAAAAGTATTTCCTTGCAGTCGACTGTTGGAAAAATGTAATTAGAACTCATATCATTTGCTTTAAATGATCAATTGATAAAAGATGGCCTTTTGAAAAGGCAAACGCAATGCATCTAAAGTTCGCTTTCGCATCGAATTCCTCTGCCATTCATTCTAAGGGCACTAATTTTAACACACAGAAGGCAATTCACGGGTTTACTCATGTTTTGTGCGTCATCCTTTACGGACAGGTCGCGAGATAACTCGTGTTTTCTGCATGTCATACTTAAATGCTATCTGCTGTGATCTATTTATTGTAACTACTTCGTCTATTTAGTCGTTTACATCAGTAATCAATGTATTAAACTGGATTTATATCACGTTTTCTTTTGCTTATTTACCGTTTTTGATTGCGTTTTGGTGTTTCGAAGTGTCACTATTTTTGTCTTCCAAGTTCCTCGTGCTTTTAATATGGTTTCAGCTTTTATATTCAGACGCTGAAAGCTTAAAATAGATATTATAAAATATTGATAAGATGTAAGCTCATTAATGGTTGATTACAAAAAGAAAAAAAATATTTACCGGGAGAAAAAGAAAAAAAAATCCTGTTTCTGGCGTTGGTTGGAGGGGAAAAAATGCCCGGTCTTCAGTGTATTTCGTACAGTTCTGTAAACTACCATGTGTATAGCTCAGCATAGCTACGTCCGATTCTTCCATCCTAAAGTTTTCAGACTCATTCATTTCGTTCATTTTAGAACTGTTTAACTATAGTGTGGACAGAACACTCTCATTTGTCTCGTATATCAATATATTACATTGAGTTTTATTAAATCAATTTACTTCGCATTATGATTTTCGACTGATTGCCAATTTCTGAATTTTGATAAATAATAAAGTGGGAATTTTAATTTTAAATTTTATACTGAAAAAACAAGAATTCAAATATTTCATGAATATTATGTAGCCTTTATATACTATCTGAACAACTTGTGTATTAGCTCCATAAACTTTTTTACTATTTATGCAGCTATTATTTATACGACACGTTGCACTTAAACTCTATAAAATGTGAATATTTTTTAATATTAAAATCATATGCTGTATAGAGTACCGTAATTTAACCGTACTTATATGGTCGGATAGTATCGGACACCTAAGTTTCTCCTATATTATAAAATATTTTTACAGCTCAGTTGAACCAGATTATATTCCATACAAAACTTTAATGTTCTATGAAAACACATTTTAACACACGTTTTTCTAAGATAAAAATATCGATCGTTTTTTCACACTTTTTATAGTCAATACATTTTTATCAATTTTACTTGTGGCGGGTTGTATGGGACATGAAAAATAAATGCAAGACGAGAATTATTTTTGGTTTCACATACAACTTTTTATTATTAGGCAGAGTTATTTTTGATAAATTTATAAAAGTACAAATTACAGATCTTAAAATTAGGTTAATATATGATAAGAAAGCGGTATAAGTCAGGAAAATTAAAAAGTTATCAGTCTTTGCAAACTGAACAATGCGTTTTAAAGACAAATGCATTCTTTGTTGACATTTGTTTTGGTAAAATAAACATCACATTCCTAAAACAGGTTGTTTCCTTCAAAATCGGCTCAATTTTCGTGAGCCCAGCCTTCACAAATCCGACGCTGAATCCAGTCTTCTTCAAGGTTTCAGCACATATGATGCAGTGAGTCTCTTCGCCTACTCCTCTCATATCTTCTTCAGATTTTAGTTCCATTTTTTTCTTTCATTTTCAAGTCTTCTTTGGATATTCGAGGTGTAATCTGTTTTGATCTTTTTACTTGAACTGATTTTTTTTTCTTTTTCTGTCTGTATTGGAGAACTGCTAGGAAGTGGCGATATCTCCTCTAAAATATCTTGAGATGCAGTTGTTTCGGAAAATCCTCAATAAGGGAGGTAGTTGTATTGCTATCATTTTCCAAGAGCTGCTCGAACTTACTCCATCTGCTCGTCTGATACTGGTTTTGAAGGACCGGGTAAGCACAAAACTATGGTAGATTTGGCAGCACCATTGTGTCCGATACAACCCGAAATATCATAGAACTAAACATCGGTTACAACATAAGTATTAGTAAGCCTAAAGAGATTTACGGCCTACAACTTTAAAGACAATAAATGATGTTCTCAATAACAAACAAAAAAACCAACTTAGTCACTTTCAGGCTATCTATGACAACCTGAAGTTATCTTGGTTCCCTCAAAAAACTGTTGAAAAAACTAAATTTTTCTGCCACGTGTCAATAGCACTGGCGTTTAACTAAATATGGTGGCATGCGAACTTTCAACCTCCAACCAACACTCTGGTGTTTCGACAGGTCCCGACTCCTGCAGCAAATGTAAGAAATAACGCATGTCTAATACTAGCCGCCGTCCGATACTACTCGATCTCCCCCTATATATATCAGCTATTATCTTAACAATCATGTAAATCCGATCATTCAATGCACTGACCTGATGAAACTGTTGAAGTATTTTTCAAATTTACAAGAATACATAAAAAATTTGCTATACAAATTTTGCTTGGATTCAACAGGTTTCTGCCATTTGATACAAACTCTCTTTAACCCACTTCACAAATCAAGGTAATCATGAAAATCATTTGGAACGGACACTAAAAAGTCTGCTTCATTTGAAATTTTCCGAAAATGAAACCTTGCGTGCCAAGAATCTCATATTATTTTATAATATAACTGTCTTAACCAGATACTATTTTTGAGAGAAAAAAAACCTATTGAAATTTCGAGAGACAAAAGAAAATTACTCATCATAAATGTTTCATTTGTGTTTCTAAAGGTCAAAGAAACATAAATTTATGTTGCTTAAGAAGCTGAAATCTACATTTTTTTGGTTTGAAGAAATAAGCGAAACTAGCGATGATTTAGTGGTTGTCATAAAAATATTTAACAGATATGTTTCTTAGGAGCTAATTTTAAATTCTTCGATTAAATTAATGCTAGTTTCTGGTCAGCTGGAGGTATAGAGAGTTAAGACTTGTTATGGCTGAGGAATATGAATAGGAGGAAGAAGTTTATGGTTTCTATTCTCTGGTTGTGCTCTTAACCAGTACCATTTAAAAACTGGTACATCGATGTGTGTTTTAGCAACTAATAACTCGCTAAGTTTGGGTTGGCTGTTGGAATGTTTTTTTTTTCATTTTCCTCCAAATTAAACGCAAATGCGGGTCATTTTCTCCTGAAAATCCCGCAGGGAGACACATTTTCCCCTGCTTATTGGAACTAAGTCAAAATTCTACCTCAGGTGTTATCTGGGTGTTTCGAGATGCGCAAGGTCGCATCAATAGGAGATGCCACACAAACCTTTCATAACGAGTCCTTGGCTCATGGACTTAGAACTATCATGCTAATTTCTTCTATATGAAGTACTAGCAGTACGCGCACGGCGTTGCCAATGGAATCAGGACTTCAACAAAATAAAAAAAAAGCCCACATACAATTACACAAATGAAAATTTTGAAAACGAAATCAAAACAGAAATACATATATTATTGAGTTTGCCCGCTTTTGCTCCCCTCTCGACAATGATATTTGAATTGTAGGAAAACAGTGCCGAGTACAGTTAATCCAAAACAATGTTAAAAAATTACTATGTGAAATTTATTACACTGCAAGCAAAGTATGAAATGCAAAGAAATAAGTTAAGACACGCTTGAAAATAATAATAGAAGTCATCGAGTAAATAAACCATCTCCTCTCAGAACGCGAAAGTATTGACGTCACCTGCCGCGAGGAAGGTCACGTACCAATCAATGAAATTGCAACAATGCATTCTGGGAATGCTCCGGAGAATGTCTCGTTGGGAAAGGTCGCTAGCAAAAAAACTGTTTGAACTGATCTGGGAAAAATTAATTAAAAAAAAAACGGGAAAATGTATTTTAACGGTTCTTTTCCTAAATCCGACAGAAACGTTCCAGTTATAAGCTGAAAAAAATTGAAAATGGTAGCGTTATTAAAAAGGCGGATGCTAGAATTTAAAGAAAACCGAATGAAAAATTAATATAAAAGTTACTATTTTTCAAATTTTTTCAAAATTCAGTAAATTACGTTAAACGTACAAAACAAACTTCATTAGAATGGAAATCGTTTTTTTTTTCCGATGGTGCATCTATTTTTTTCGTACAGTTATCCGAAACCATGCTATTGAGAAATTAGTGCGAAAAATCACCCGAAATAATACAAAACATTCAATGAAATATTTTCTAGATTAAATTTTAAAATTCCGGCTTCGAGGTGCATTGAGCCAACATTACCACAACCTGTGGGCAAAATTCCATGGCTATGAGTGCAATATATTCGTCTGGACATCGCGCGCACAAACACTGCCTTTTATAAGTATAGACTAGCAGAATATCCGGCGTTGCTTTGTCTTTTTAGAATCTAAACGTTGTGGGAGACAGGAAACAATGCGCACAATGATCACATTTTCCTCTTGGAAAAATAAAAAATAATTCAAAATAATTACCTCTAAAATGGAATATATGAACCAAACCAATGGTTGCTCCTTATGTAAATTGTTAATTGTCTGTGAATCGTCTGGTTTGAAACATTTTTTAGTGTTCTTCCAAGATTCTGTTCAGGTCTTCGGGCAACAGTTCTTCTTCTGTATTCTTGTTCGTGATGTGTTTAATGTTCGTATATTTGTGTATAAAATTAAGTTTGCAAAATTTATTAAAATTAGAGAAAAAAAATCATGAAATTGGTGTGACGGAGAAGCTAATTTTTTATTAACTTTAAAACGGTGTAAAAATAGCTTTTGTGAGTTATTAGTTTCGGAAGATATCACAGGAAAAAGGTAAAAAAATTGATTAATTTTTAAGTAACTGAAATTTTAATTCACTTTGGGGCTTTGAAAAGTTGACAGTGATCTTTCTCTTCTTCTGAAGAGCACACGTTCCTAATTTAACCAAAATTGGACAAAAACTGCAGATTGGTATAAGGAACACTCAGACATACACTCACTCTGTTTTGTATATATAGATAGTTATATACCTCATTCAGCAGGGCCAATTCATAGCAAGACACAATCGTATGGCAAAAGTAATTGCGCATCTCATCTAACGTCCAACGACATCGTCACATCACATCTCCCTTTCCTCCAACAGAGTAATTATGAGGATTTTAAATAAAACTTGGCAAGAGCATTTGTGACCTGTCAATATGAGCATGAATTAGCTCTAAAAATATTTATCTAAATACTGCCTAAACAACAATTCATTCATCCAAATCCATCATATTGCGATGTTTGATTTTATTATACAAACATTTTGAATCTTTATGCGTTACTATGTTACATCGATTCCTGTGAATAACAATATCGATTTACTTTAGTTTTTCAAATTCAGCAAACCTGGCGGATCAATGGAAATAGCATTCAAATACAAACACTTTCAAGTTAAGATGGTACATTCAATTAACATTCACTAATCCATTCTTTCTCCCCAGCTTGCATTTCAATTTGACTACAATCCCCGCATTCTTCGGAATTATACGATTTTAAAAGACTTCTTTTACGTAGTGACGTCACACCAATCAATTCTGGTCATCCCCCTCCCCCTTTCTTTTCCTGTCTTCTTGTTAATTTGGTGCGTGTGAAAGCACCTTATCTTGATCGACTACCCTCCCATAGTGAAAAAAAATAAATGAATAAAAAAAGTGAAAAAAGGTAAAAGAAACTGTAACCGTCGGGGCCCCATCTGCCGTTTGCCTAATTGAATCAATTCCGCAGCTTTTGCCTGTAAAGTCGGCAGCCCACACTTACAGCTGAAAAGAAGGAAAATGGAACTTTTCAGCTCCTGTTTTTCAATCTTCATTTCGTGTTCACTACAAAGATTAAGTAACACTGCTTGTTGCAATCCGGTGGCACGGAAATTGGCGAGGAAACTTGGAGAAAGCTATCTTTGCCTCGCAGTGCTGTGCCGGAACTAATTTAGAGCTGTTTTTCGACGTGATTTTAAGGCAGAAATAAGGATTTTTCTAAATATTTCGAATGGAAAAGCCTTTCTAAAGTGTAGCACTTTTTTCCTAAATGCACGCTATTCTTATTATTGTTTTTCTGTATGTTATGCATTTCTGCACTGCTTGTTATTATTGTGTTTCTGCATTTTTCTGCTTAAGAATGTATCTTTTGAAATATATTTGCACACAAATTCTTGAGCAAGCATAGCTTACTTATGAGATAGATTTATATCTCCGAGAGAAGCCAAGTTTCGTCCCATTTTTAAAGCATATTTTTCCGTATTCTGTTTCGCATTAACTGTGACATT
Source organism: Araneus ventricosus (assembly GCA_013235015.1). NCBI lineage: Eukaryota > Metazoa > Arthropoda > Arachnida > Araneae > Araneidae > Araneus > Araneus ventricosus. The sequence goes on along the minus strand of BGPR01000161.1, from coordinate 1,154,755 downwards.
CAGTCTGTCCCTATATACACTTTTTACAAGAAGAAAAATAATATAGAAATACAGTGGAATCCGTTTCACAGGCGGATGAAAAAAAAAAAAAAATGGAAAATGAAATGCGTTAATATACATGCGTAAATTATGATACGGTTGCCGTGGTAACATTCAGTAAGAAAACTACAGAGTCATTGGCTGTGATTAATTTTCTTAAAACAAGATTTGTGTCTATATAAAATTACATGAATTATAAAGATTATAGAAAGGAAAAAAAAAGCTTATTGTGTAGCATTTCGAAATTAGTGTTATTTGCGAAAGAATATAATGCAAAAATAAAGGATATAACTGAAAAAATGAGTAATGTTAGGTTAAAAGAAGTACAAAGTAGACTACTAATGTAAATGTAGAAGGAAAAAAAGTCTATTTAGGAATACAATTTGTTTTATGAATCAGGTGCATATATTCCGCATCGTCTTATTTTCCCATAAAAATAAATAGAGCTAAAACTTGCGGAATCACAAAACCAACCACTGAAAGTTTATCAATAGAAAATTATCATCATCCTTATTATTAATATATAAGATGGAAAACTATATAAATTCTTCAAAATTTATTGAAAGGAATCTCTCCAAAAATCAAAAATTATCTAAATAATTGGTGCAGAAGTGGACCGTAAAAATTATTTTTATATGATTGAATTATTCTTTTGTTCAACGACAGATTGAAAAAGTTTTTCAATTCATAAATAAGAAATGACCAGCATTCTAATATAGGTCTTTTAATAATTGCTTGCTTTTTAGTTGCTCACCAATCTTCTTACTGAAAGTTATACAGCAGAGAACTCAGCCTGTACAAAAAGTCTCCTTAAGATTTTTGTCTAAATGTAATTTATTCATTGATCTCTTTTTTTCGCGAGAGCGAAACCTAAATCCCTCAAAGGCGAGAGACAACATTATTAATATACGTAAACATATCTCATATATCAGAAAGACCACCGCTATTCCACGTTGTTCTTCCACAGCTGATGTTTTGCTTTCTTGACTGAGGAAGCAATTACGACTTAAGAAGGAGAGTTTTAGTAATGTATATAAAATGCATCACTAAAGATAGTCCCTTTGTGATTAGTTTTGGAATTTATTCATCCTGTTACTTTTTTCGAAATGCAACTAAAAGACCTCAGACATAAAAGTTATAACTGCCTCCATATTTCTTCATGTATCAAAATAAACATTTATTTCTCCTTATTCCTCAGTCCCTAAATATTCTTGTTTATTCCTTGTTGCATACATAAGGGCCGTTTTCTTTTCCTAACTGAAATATTTACTGATTTTTATGAAGAACAGTTTTAGTAATGCGCATAAAGTGAGTGCATCAGTAAAGAGATTCCCTCACGAGTTTTTACTGATTGTGAATTTTTTTCGTTCTGTTACTTTTTCGAGAAAATGAAACCCGAAGAACTAAAACCCAGGAGGCAGCTCTGACTCCATGTTTCTTCAAACATCGAAAAGCAAAACTTATTTTCTTTATGCCTTAATTATTTCTATTAAGTTCTTATTGCTTGCTTCATTAAATGTTGCTTTACTTCCCTAACTGTTACTTTTTCCGAGAAAATGAAATCCAAAGACCTCAAACAGGAGACAACACTGCTTCAATATTTCTTGTGGCATCACAAACAACACTCATTTCTGTTACTCCCTAATTATTCCTTTTAATTCCTTATTGTTTCATGAAATACTACTGTATTCCTAATTTATGTATTAACTGATTTTTGTGAAGAACAGTCTTAGGTAATTGGCATACAGTAATAAGGTACATAAAGTACTACAATAATAAGTAAGTAATACAATAAAGAGGTTGCCTCAAGATTTTTTTTGAGTAATTGTGGAATTTATTCATCTTGTTTTGCTTTCTCGAAAAAATAAAACTCGAAGACCTCAAACAGAGGAGACAACACTGCTTGAATATTTCTTGTGGCTTCAAAAATAACACTCATTTCTCGTTACTCTCTAATTATTTCTATTAATTCCTTATTGCTTTATGAAATGCTGCTTTATATTCCTAACTTATGTATTAACTGATTTTTGTGAAGAACAGTCTTAGGTAATGGGCATACAATGCATCAATAAAGAGGTTGCCTCAAGATTTTTTTTGAGTAATTGTGGAATTTATTCATCTTGTTTTGCTTTCTCGAGAAAATAAAACCCGAAGACCTCAAACAGAGGAGACAACACTGCCTCCATATTTCTCTGCAGACATCAAAAACAACACCCCGATTCCTCCTACAGCAAATCCTTAGACCATCGTTCCCCGCAGGCGGCACAAAGGAGAAGAGATTCTAAAAGATGACCGCTTTCATCACTTTCTCCCTCGCAGCTTCTCCCTGATCCGATGAAAAATTCATGAGAATCGTTGTCGACGGTAAGTGGCTGGACTCGGGGGACCCGGACTCAAAGCCGCCAAGGACCGTCCGGTCCGTCGCGCGTCCGGCCTTCCCCTCTACAATCGCTTTTATTTTGGGAGAAAGAAAGATTTTATTCTTTGGCTTTTATATCTCATCTGGTCGGGGTCTGGCCGCTTTCTTTTGATGTCATCTATCACGATGAAAGAGAGATGCCCTGCGTTTGCAGAAGAAGAAGTATTTAGAGAAATTCGATGAAATCAGAAATGTTATCTCTGATTTTAGGGAAGTTGATGAATGTCCTGGTAGAGATGGATGTTTCCAGATAGGAAAAAAAGTTTCTTTTTCAAGGCGGTCATTAGAGCACAAAATTTTTTGGTGGTTAGCAAATTGTAAATATTCAGTTAATATCAGTGCTGCTGACGTTTTCGTCTACAATTCAAAAAACTCTTTCATTGATCTCCATATAGCAGTGGCCGGCAAACTCATTAATCAAAAGAGCCGAAGATAATCAATATAAAGATTAAGATTTCTTTAGAGAGCCAAATATCTTTTCAAGAACCATGTTTTTAGGAGTCAAAATCAGGTATTATAATAATCTTGAGTAGTTGAAATCGATTCGTGGCAGAGCCACACTCAAGTGGCTAAAGAGCCGAATGCGGATCTCTAGCCGCGGTTTGCTGACCACTGATATAGGGTAAAAAATTGTTCAGAGTACTGTAGAGAAAAAAATGTTGTTCATAAGAGCACTATATCCTAGTGGTATGTATTTCAGATCATGGAGCAAAGAACTGCACAAAAAATAAATTAGGACGAAAATAATAATATGGTAAAAATTATAATTTTTTACCTTCTATCCATTTGTAGCCGAACCAACTACTTTTGGCCTGCTTGCCAGGATGTCAACGATTGTTAGATTATTAACGTAGAACTGCGTTCCTCCCATTGGGATCTCAGGGAGGAATTTGATTCACGCCCCGAAACGCCACAAAAAACTTTGTATGGGAGATTCTCTTTAACTACATATGTTAAAACATAACTAATGTCTTCTTTTAGAGATAAAGGGTAAAAATAGAAGTTACAAAAAAAATTTGAAAATCAGAATTGTAATTCAGATACTACTAAGTCGCAAAGTTGGGCGAAAATACGCATGAATTGGTGAGGTCACACTCATGAGATGCGCGCTCACAATTGGCTGGCGCTTTCGCTAGCCACGTTTTCGCGAGCGAGATTACGTGATTGAGTTGAAAACAAAAGAGAATTGAGAGTAACTTCGACAAACAATAGAGAATTGAGAGTATCTTCGAGAAAAAAAAATAATCACGAGTAACTTCGAGAAACAAGAGTATCACGAGTAACAAAGAGAATCCGTGAAGCTTCGCGAAACAAAAGAGAATCGCGAGTAACAAAGAGAAAGCGAGAAACTTCGAGAAACAAGAGTCACGCGAGTAAAGTAGTCCTACGCCTTTAACATCAGCGGCTGTTTGAAAAAGACAGCCTCCCGTCATTTTTTTCCAGATTAGTTGTGGAACTCACGAGAAGAAGTTGGCTGAATACCTGAATGGCTGCTGAGCAAAAATATAAACGTTTCCATTTACTTGCTTTCTTGTGATCTATAGAGTGGACAAAGGTAATTTAAGTGATATGTTTGTGACAATTGTTTGTACCTGTTGCATCCTATATCATTTATAATTCTCAATTAAGATGCATCACGACTGTAATTGCATTCTTATGCGGCGACGATCGAATTATTTTTGTACTTGGGACTTTTAGTCTATACCGTTGGCATTTTTTTATGTCGGTAAATTGTCCATGTTCTGAAATGCTTATAGGTTCTCATGAGGCTTATTCTGCTTTTATTTAATGAGAAAATTATTGAAATCTTTTACTAAAACTTCTTATAAAATTACTGGATTAAACTGCGAGTATGCCAATTCAACTGCTAACAAAATATGCCAAAATATTATTTTAGGAAAAAGTGAGTATATGTAAAATGAATAATGAACATTCTACTTAAATAGCTGAATTTTACGAACTTTTCGCTGCTTACAGAAATATGTATATATTTGGTAACTTAAAAACCCAATTTCATGTACTATTATTTTTTATACTGCTTCTATCTATGTAACAGAAAGCAATCGCACATTCAGAAGCTTCCGAATTCATACAATTAAAAATAATCCATACAACTCTCACTATAAATGTTTTTGTAAAGTTGCTTATCATTGTTTGATTATTCCGTTGTATCCGTAAACGATGTGTCTCCTAATATTTTCAAAATGCTTGTCCAAAACTGGACCAAATGACATATTAGGGAAATAGAACATTGGCAGCTTTCATACACACTGAACCGATTTGGACAAAAATACTGACACAGAGATGGAAAATCCTTCATCTTAAACCATTTTGAGAAGAATAAGTTCTTGTGGAATTTGACTAACTCGATTTCGTCTGCAGTTCGAATTTCTCTCCGAACATCTCGAATCGAATTTCTTCATTGAATTTAAATCAAAACTAAAATCCGAAAGAAGGGGGGGGGGTAATTATTTTCCTTAGTTAAATGCATCATAATGTATCTCAATAATGTATAATGTCATCTCAATGATCGTAAGTGAATGATTTTTTAATGTTCTTAAGTTACCCGAAGACTTTACTGCTGTGCAATGTATTCAATCGAAAAGCAATAAACAATTTCTCACTATTTTTAAAAAATTCCAATCTTTAGATGTGAATTGCACTGTTTTTTTTAGATTTCATTGTACAATTGTTGTATTCAAAGTGCTGTATATTGTTTGTTTATTAAATTTTTTTATTTATTCACGGATTAAGGATTTATAATTAAGTGTTTCTAATCATAATTATCATCACTTTATTTGTTAAAATTACTTATCAAAGTTCTCAATCATTAAAAATAAATCTTTATTGTCTTTTATAAGTTTAAAAATTATCATTTTCTCTTCTGTATTCATTTCTAGATTCAATTTTTCTTGATTCGAAATTTTGGATAAATTAAATTTTTATGGTGATCCCAGAATCAACCACGTTCTATTGCACTAAAAACACAGAATAAAATGAATCAAGCAACCATTTATTTCAGAAAGAAGAAGCTAGATGCAATTTTATAAATTTTATATTTTAATACGAGTGGTAAGAAACAAGATGCTACGTTTTTGTCAGGGATATTTTTTTTAAAAAAACCGATGTCATCCTAAAATTGATTATAATAATAGGTGACCAATAATTAAAATATTATTGCTAGATGATAATACCTAGAGTCTTTAACTTTATGATCATCTGTTAATTGGAACTATAATGTACTATCTCGAGTTAAATTTATCTTAATCTTTCGGAGGATGACTCCACGTTTTATGTGGGAATATAAGTCAAAAATTATTGCTAGAGATCATGATACCTAGAGACTTTAACTTGGTGATTATCTATTGATTGTAACTATAATACACTTTGGATTATACGATCTAGCGTTGAATTTTCCTCGTTCTCATAGAAGAGGATTCCAGGTTTTAGGAATAGTCTATCATCGACAAAAGCCTATTTACAGCATTATTGTAATTGATACATGTTGATTCTTCAGACAAAGCATTCAACACGAAAGAGTGAATTCAGAAAAGTGAATGACTCGGGAATTTGGGTATGTTCGACGCCATATCTTGCGGACAACAGCCATCCCAGGATCCCATCTCCTGCAGACAGCGGCCAGGCAGCGATTCGAATTGAAAGACCAAATCTCAGCCGTTTCTGCTCGACCGGACATACACACTGGCCCCAATTCAATTCCATCTCACGCTATCTGGCCTTCCCACCCTGCGCTGACCATCGCGGGGCGCTTGTATGGGGCTTCATTACGAGCCCCGGGGGAGTGCCAAAGGGGTCATTCAGACAAAACAGCCCTAACCGACCGGTCAGTGGATAAATTGCCGGGGCGCAGTTATCGGATTCATCACGCCTCCAATGATCAGCGATAGATTGCGATTTAAAGAGAGAATGGGAAAGGAGCCTGGTTAACTGACCCGGAATGAGTTTATTCTCTCTCTCTCTCTCTCGCTTTGAGTCATGTCCAGCATCAGCCCTGCCTGAATGGACTGGACTGCATTCCACTCGACTGCTGTTTGTTAAGGATGTCTAGGAGAGTATTAGATTGGGTGAATGAAGTCTGGGTTATTCTGGTGCAACCTTCTCTTAATGGACATAAAGAAATTACTGTTTCTGATTTAATGCATTAAATCACTAAATAAATGCAGTTTCATTATATTCTTTATAAAATGGCCACTCAAGGATAGACCCTAACATAAAATAATCTTTATATTTTGTATATTTATTATGTTGACTCTCCCACTGGTGTGGTGCGGAATAATTTTAGAGAAGGGGTGCCAGATCAGCTGTCGTCTGAGGTGGTGCAAAATTATGAGTTCCGTCCCAAAATAGCCCTCGTGTTGCTGCAAAAAGGGACGTTAATATAACTAAATTAAACTAAACTAAACTTGTGTTGACTCATTCGCGCCAACCCATAACTAGTTAATAATTTCATCTTCGCGATCAATTACATCTGACACCGAAAGCTACAACACATGCACTGGCCATCAAAGCATGCCTTTTGAGAGCTCAAAACAAGGAAACAATGATGCTTTTCTGGAACTTATCCAGGGTGCGTGCCTCTCCGCTGGTTTGAACTCTCTCAAGACATTAGGAGAGGGTGGTAGATATGGAATTATAGCGCTGGAAAAGTAGAGCAGAAGCCATTGGGCTCTAATCCAAGACGCTCTACGGTTTAACAAGACTTCTGAATTTACTTGTTTGGTATAACCTTTAAAGAGATAATGCTAAGTAGTGAGTACCCTAAGAAGACTGTGAAGCATTAAGGCATTAACGACGAAGTAAAAATTGGGTTTAAAGCAGAATTTCTTAAAATATTAGTCTCAACACTAAGTGGAGTCATGGAAACATTCACAAGTCTACTTCTGCAATTTCAAAAATCTTAACTGACGTGGAGTAAAAACTCTTGGGAATTTCAAATAATTTAGAATATTAATGTGATACACATATATATTACATGCTGCACAAATATTTTTCAAACAAAATTTTAAGCGAAGAAAACACTATATATTTTAAATGTTATTAAAAATTCTGCCTAACTACTTCATTTTATGAAATTACTTTTTTGGTTTCCCAACCTTTTTAAAAATAATTGCTAATCTTAAAATGTTAGGAGAGAAGAAGGGTTGTGTTATAGAAATTCCAGCGTTTATATATCCTGTTAACTTCTGAATATTCAGCGTGATCAGCAAAATATTCTGAAGAAATCAAAGCCTTTTCTCTTAATTCTTTAAATAACTGATTAGAATCTGAAGTATGCATACTAACAGGTGTCACAGGTAAGAAACGATAAGCTAGCAAAACAATTGTTCGTGGTGTGGAAAGAATTTTAGCAAATTGTCCAACTATTCAATAAACAATCTCTAAACACTTCACTAATACTGTCCCTAAGGGTATTTTCTAATTGCGAAACTCTGTATGAGTTTTTGCTTCATGAGAATAAATAATATTTCGCAGTCTGCACAACATTCGGGCCATAAATATTTAACCTATATATAATAATTAACTTATATTATATTTAATTTTAATTATAATTAAAAATGTTATAATAAAATTTGATTAAGATAATGAGTCTACTTTTCACAAATCCAGATTTAATAATTTAAAAAATCCGTAATGCCGGTTATATCCTAACCACAATCACATCTGAAAACGGTAAATCACAAATAATGTAGAAGGTCATTTAGATTTGAAGTATTTTCCTAAAATTCTCGAAATAAATACATTTAACACAGCTTCTTTATGATTAGCTGTAACTGATGCTTCATAAGCTTATTTAATTTCCCCCCTTTTGAGCATATTTGGAGACGTGAAATGATATTTCGGGCAATGACGAGGTCGAGAAATATTTCTGCAGCATAATTGGGTTTCTAGCGAAAAAAAGAAGATAATGTTTAAAATATTTCTTTTTCATGAGATCTATTGTTATGATAATCTAACCCGCAACAGAAGTCATTGCTAGATACAGAGCATAACATGCGGTACGATATTGTACAATATTGTTAGACATTATGAAATATTGCACAATATATCGAATATTGTACACTATAAGGTACGATAATGTATAATATATGTGTACTACTGAGAAAATTCGAAATTTTTTCATTGCTGAATATGTATTTGTCTCATGGAATTCGCAGAAGAATAATTGACAGACATCTAATTTATTTTTATTAACTGCTTTTAATTGTTCTATATAACTAATTTATCTTACTATTTAGACGAACAAATTTGCATGTTTGGGAGGATGATAGCAGCATATATTTAATTTCATTGTTTACACGTGTTCACCATCCTTACTTAATATATAATTTAAGAGAAATTGAGAGAATTTACGTAACATTACTTTCTATTTTAAATGCAGTTCTAAGTTAAGTGCAGTTATGAATAATTCATGTGAGGAAACCATTACAAAGCAAACGCATTACGTGTTAAAGGACAATTTTAGACACATTGAAAAGAATAAAATTTTTAGATTAACTCCTTAATAGTTTTGCCCGAGTTTCACTCTTGCATCGAATTATGCCATCTTTAAACTTATAAGCTAAAATTAAGTCATTCAAAGACGTTATAACTCGATATGTAAATGACCAGTAATTCATTAACATCTCAAAAGTTCTATGGACATGTAGTTAAATCAATACGACAACGCAACCCCATATCAGAAAGGAGTCGTCTAATTGGGCACTACAGAAAACCACACTGTTAAGAGGTTTATCTATATTTTATTGAATATAAATCTGAATAGAAATATCAGAATAAGGTGATGGTTATAAGCATAGTTTATTAACTTTGGAAGTTTTAATAGAGCTTACAGTCATGGATATTTGAAGAAAATCTTACCTATTAAGTATTTTTTTAGAAGTATCCACCGCATGTCTGTAAGTATATACCATGTTCCTGTAACGAAAGGCTTTATTTAATATAAAGAATAAATAAACAATATTCTAGAAAAAAAGGATAAATAAATTTTAAAAAATACATATATGCAAAATACTGAGCAATCGAATCACTACATTGACGATATTCAGTAATTTTCGTTTGTGCGTAGTTCGTGTTGTTAGTAGTTCACTGTTATACACAGTACTTCTTATCGCAGCAAAATAAAATTTCAAATTATTTGCGCAAAAAAACGAATTCTAACATTAGCTTTTGTGCCAGCAGTTTTAAAAAATTAAGATAGAACTTGAGATTTACTGGTGTCTTGAGACGTTTCGATTTTTATACATAACAAAAATATATGCATATGAACGTGTATAAAGATTTCATGTATTAAGGATTTTTAATAGCTAGGCGCTACTACTGGAATTTCATTTTTAATTTCATTTTTCTGGAATTAGTTTATTTCTGGAATTTTAAATGCTATAATTGGCATCAGCTTAAATTGACAGTGATAGCAAAACTGTAAGCTAGCTCTTTGATAGATATCCACAATTTTGGTGTACAGGACACAAGCCAATTTTCATCATGCTAGATCGTTGTGCTTTTTAGTTATCGTGTTCACAGTCAGGCTTATTCCTTTATTATTATTATTATTCAGGAAGGTTTGAAACATGGATATTCCTCTAAATCTCGAGGTAAAATCTTTTTCCAATTGCGGTACTTTCTCTTGTTGTACTTCATATACTAGAACGTGAGAAAAAATGATGAAAATATTCCTGCTATACACTTAGAGGAAAAGTATTTTGGATGTGTTGACGAAAAAATCGACTTCCAAATACCTATTTAGCGGACTAACTTGGCAAATTAGCAGAAAATATAATAAAATAAGCTATTTACAGTCAATGTTTTTCATTAGAAAAATACTTTTTTTCACCTTTAAAAAAAATGGGTTTCTCCCATCCCTCCCCAAAAATGCCGCAAGGGGAGAGAATGTTTGTAGGTCACGCTATTTTACCTTATATGATTCGCAAACGATGTAAACTCAAGGGACGGAGGTTTTATACATTTTGTTTTGTTTTCCCTTCTATGCTATATTTGAATACTTTTTGAACAAGAAGAGGGGAGGGGAGGAGATTTTCGCCGCCTCGGCATCTGTTCACTTCCCGCGCCGGCTCGCCAGCCTTTTTTTCCACGCATGAACGTCGCCCCCCTTCCACTTAAATTTGGTTCAATCCATTCGAATATACCCCCTGAAATAACGGGTAGGTTATAAAGAAATAGGAGCTATGGTAATTGTGGCGTGTTGAGGCACATAGAATAGAATGATTTCATCCCCACTTCACGCGGAAGCGCTTCGAATTCACGAACATTTTGCATCAGACATCACAAATTCGCATATAATCTGCATCAGATGTCACAAATTCACATACAGATGTCATAAATTCACATACGATCAAAATCAGGTGTCACAAATAAAAAAATTTTTCTTCATTATTATTTCGATTAAAACATGACAAGGGAACATAAAACTGCTTAGGGAGTATATGACGACTCATGATCACTGAATAAAAGTAATTTTTTTTTATTTTCTCAGATACCAAGTACACAAAGGGAAGGTATTGTAGAGAAAGTACATAGAGAAAGTATTGTCAAAAAGTGGACTTAGATATTTTGATGACTCTATGTATTTTAGAGATCCCTGAGGCCGAATAAACCATTTTTTAAAACACTTTTACTAAGTTCGAAATGTTTCATGTTTGTATGTATGTGAGGTTGGAATTTTGTGATCGATTTTTCACTCGCTTCTTAATGCACTAGACTTCTGAAATTTTGTATATTTATTGGGTCTTGATGACAATGTAATATTTTAATAATTTTTGAGCTCTCAATTATCAATTTTTAAAAAAAAAAAATCACAAAATTACGTTTGCACTCGGTAGGTTTCGTGGCGCCATCTATAGTATTTTTGAGAACTAAAACACTTTACACAGTAATTTAAACGTTTCAATAAAAATAAAAATAAGTATATCCTGTTACAGATCTTTTTAAAGAAATTATTGCTGGAATTAGTTGAAGAACAACGGATTTAAGTTCGAAATATCTTTTTAAGGTCAGAGTTTTGTGATGGATTTTTCACTCATTGCCTAGTATATTATATATCTGAAATTTTATATATTTATTCTTGATGACAATGCATTATTTCAATAATTTTAGAGTTTCAATAAAATAATTTTTGGATTTAGTTCTTGAAAAAAATGATTCTAAGATCCAAAATATTTATAATGCTGAATTATGACATAAATTAAAGACTAAAAACTAGAAAATAATAAATATAAAAACTTGCTTAAAGAAAAAACGCTTTTACCAATGCATTAGAAAAGAAAATAAATTTTTCAAAATTCTGGAGGTCAAAACAAAGATCGTAAAAACGTGAGGCGCTGATAAAATATATTATAAATGTGAGTACAATTCTAATTTACTTATAGCTTTTGTACCTGCGCCTCACGCTTTTCCGATTTTTGTTTTGACCTCCAGATTTTTGAGAAAAAATTACTATTTTCTTTTCTAATGCACTGATAAAAGCGGGTTTTTTTTAAATTTTTTTTTTACATTTATTATTTGAAAGTTGTCCACTTGTAAATGCGTATGTGAACACAATCACTAAAAAAACTCAGCGAAATAGTACATTATAATTTTGGGAAAAATCCATCAACTGGAAAAAGTGCTTTTCCTAATACACCTGATACGAGATTTTCTTCACTTTATTATGAAACTAAACAAAAATGTGCCGTCTTTTTGATGAATGTTTTAGAATCCTCGTCCACTTTGAATAAAAATATTACATATTTTTTTAAATTATTGCATTTACTTTTCCCTGCGTGTTGTCATTCGTACCCAAGGAAAATATTAATATAAATTTCAAATTATTTTTGTACGTTGCTACTCTGTAGAAAGAAAATAGTAAATACATTATTTATTTTTGAATAAGTCATTGGGACTATAATTAAAATACATTTCTAAATTGTTATAAGAAAGAGTTAAAGAGAAGAAAAAAGCTCAGTAATCAAACTGGCATTTCTGAATAGATGAATTTTGTTTATTTATTTATTTTATTTTGAGGTGATATGGACGAGTTTTCTGGTTTGTTTATTTTGGATTCACGGACCGTTTTCCGGTAACCCTCCGATTTAAGCAATCCCCAAATCCATTTTGATACTGTATCAAGTGCCAGTTCTTTCTTTAGTACAAAAAGCGTTGAATTCTGTGTTCTTTGAGTTCCTATAATACCTTTTATTTAAATCGGTTTTTTAAAAAAGCTCTTAAAACGACTAAACTCCAAATGGAATGATTGTAATTACCTAAATCGTTTGATTAAAAATTTAACCGCCAAACAAGCCTTAGAAGTTAAAAAGTGGTAACGAACAATTATGACAGCTTTTTCACAAAATTTGGTTCTTATTTTAAGTAAACATTTAGAGCTACAGCAATAGGAACATACAATTTAATATTTTCAAAGTATGCTTAAGCCATAACATTAGAAAATTCTACTGTAAACATTAATTAACATCTTGAAACAAAGTGTTGAAATTTTGGATATTCCCATTGACTTAGCATTATCAACGGAAGTCGGTGGTTATGGCGAAAGTCCTACATTATTGTCATAAACAAAACAGAAAACTCATCCGTAAAAATTGTTTTTGCGGATAATAAGCTCCGAAATGATCGCCGAAAAATATCAAAAATTACAAAATCAAAATATAATAATAAAAAATTGTCTGTGAAAAAAGTAACTTGGATATTTTTTTCATCCCTCCATACGCTTAAATTCTCAGCAAGCATACTTTTAGATACTTAGCAAATGTTCTGTACAGGCTTAGATTTTCAGTCAGGATACTATACAATCTTAGATTTTTCATCAAGGACACTGCACATGCTTAGATTTTCAGTAAGGATACTTTGAGAGATTTAGTTTGGTGTGGAATTTTTTGGCGCAAGAGCAACTGCTCCAACCATGTATTCATTTTTCACTCTGGTAAAATTTCACTTTCTTCAAAGACAACATTCGAAGACTGCTTGAAACTTCAAAATATTATCAAAGTAAATTAAAAGCCATAAGATAAGGCTGTAAGTAAAAAGGTAAAAATTTCAACATTCCCAATGTATTTGGATAAGTGTAACATGGGCTTGCATTGCAATACATGATCATTGATAATACTGAATTTCTATAACAAGTAGCTCGATATTCTAAGCTACGACTCTACAAGCCGAGCTACAAGAACGCCGAATGGGATTCCTTTGGGAACTATTCTTCTTTACAAAATTCTCTGCAAACTTTTTCCAGTGTAAACGGTCCTTACTGGCAGTGAAACGAACTTCGACATTTTGTAAACTTACATTTTTGGTTTAGAAATGGATAGAAAGTGAACATCACATTAGAACTTAACACGAATTGTTGAAGATCTTTAATCAGTCTTATATTGATTACCAAACACGACAATAATTTCATACATTATGAAGAAAAAAATTTGATAATGTGGGCAGTCAGCCAGCTCAGACAAAGATAGTTCAATCTTTGTATTTGAAGTAATTGATTTACATAAAAACTGTTCAGTGTATTAGCGAGGAAGATAGATTATAATCTTGTGAAAGAAGACGATCCTGAACAATTTCTAGAGATATACTGGTGGACAAAATAATATAAATACCTATCAATATTTGTGGTATTTGTACAAGGGTGCCGTATTAATGACACGCAAATGCTATCTTTATTTTTTTGCACGTAAGTAGTGGATATGTTAGTCTACCATCAGCAATCTGTTATAAAGCTGTCTTCACTACAGATTTTTATTTGTAGCACAGAATGATAGACATCATAGACTTTAATAGAAGGCATCTTGTTGGCGCAAGTCTGATTGGAGTAACGGTAATCACAACGGCTAATTTTGTGGTAATTTCTAGAGCTATAGCAACGAACGCCACGACTGCATATTGTATGCAAGATCAACTAAAAATAATTGTGGACAAAATCAAACATTAGTTAAAAAGATCATCGAATGTTAAAGAGAATTGTGAGCTCCAAAAAGAAGATGACCGCAGATCTCAACCAGCATCTGCATAGCACCGTTTCAACAAAAACAGTTAGAAGGGAATTCCACAAACAAAAATATCTATGACGAAGTAGGATTTCCGAAGCATCTTCTGACTGATTTAAGTGCAGAATATCATTTCAAGTGGAGCCAGGACAATAAAACCTGTTCAAACGACACATCGAAAAAAATATTATTTGATCCTATAATTTCTGACAATAGAACGTTTGTACTTCGGGAAAACGCCTTCACAAGCAGACGATCCAAATTGCTTTAGCTCTACTGCGAAGCATGGTGGCTGTTCTGTCATGATTTGGACATCGATCTCGTGGTTTTCTGCAATTCCTATCATCACCCTAGAAAGCCGAGTAACTGGGAGTGGCTATGTGGACATTTTAGCCAACCAGTTGCTATGGTGCAAACAATGTTTCCGTCTAGAGATACAGTTTTCCAGGACGATAATTGTCCAATCCATACAGCTAGACATATCAAGCTTAAAGAACCTGAAGATGAAGTGACACATCTTTCTTGGTCGTCCTAGTCACTTAACTTCAATATTATGGATGAATGTGTACTCTTTTGGAAAAGAAAATCCGTAGCTGATATTCTCCTCCATCATCTCTACCTGACATTTCACGATTTTTTTTTTCATGAGGAATGGTTTAATATTCCTTTAAACATCATGCAGCATTTCTATAATTCAATTTCTTGATGCATTCAGGGACTTATATATGCCAAAAGTCGCCCCACGCACTTATTAATAAAGCTTTTTGTATTCCAAAGTGGTATTTCTATTACTTTGTACACCACTTATACGTCTGAATGGCCAGTCTTCTGATTAGGCATTAGGCACAATCATCCCGATATACAGGATGAATCCAAATAAATCAACTGTGTAGGCCAATACTGAATCAATACTGATTTACCAAATAAGAATTATGCATATTTACATGTGAACGGTTTAATTTGACTTCGCGATTGTTTAAAAAATATATCAACCCTTTGTTCTACTGTTTAGCATAATTTAAAACAGAAAGATTACTGAATATCCATTTTCATCAGATCTTTTCTAGATATCTTCATGGTTCAACAGCAAGAATGTCTATTTTATTGCAACAATAACTTCAAATAATATTTAGAAACGCTATCAGCATTAATGCTAATCAAAGTCGTGAAGAAAATACCTCAAGAAACAGCTTTTGCCTCAAATGAGAAGAAAAAAGTACCTTACGGGAACAATGGGCGTAAGGAACTCTCTTAATGTCACCAGATGGGGGAGGATAAAGATAAGTTGTTTGCACAGATTTTCTTCCCCCGTCTTTAATCCACTTCCTTGGCCTGCTCAATTGCCCATTACGTCTACTTTTAATCCAATTGGAGGGGCCTTTACGTCCCTATTGTGTGCCCTTTCTCCCCTCCGTACGATTTATTGGTTCTTCCCTGGCCGTGGGTGGGGTCGTCTGTGAAGAAAAGGAAGGAATCTCGGAAAAGGAATAGAATTCGTGAGATTCATCACTGAGCACATCTTTAAAAGAAGTAAATATTATGAGGATAGAGTGAAAGGCATTTAACAAGATACGATTCATATCATAATCGCAAATTAGTAATCGATTTTACTAATACAAGCAACCAAATCTTTCGCAATAAGAATTAAAAAGAGACAATTCATTACCGAAAGTCTCCGACGCTGTAAAGCTATTTTTGAACAATGAAATGAATACGAATGATTCGGAAACAAGGCAAAACAATGTATTAACAAGGACGTCATACTAAAGAAATTTCACTGCATCACATATCAGATTTGGCTGATTCTGACTGCTATATAAATTCCTATTGCTGATTTTCTTACCCTTTTGGCTCATCTATGGATGAAAGAGAAAGGAAGAAGTTTCGTAAGAGGAATAGACAAGACTTCTTGAGATTCATCCTAAGGAACATATTCTTTATAAAATGAAAATGTTATTAGATGTTTGTGAAATGCATTTTACAAGATATGATTCTTATCAATACATAAAAACACTAGCAGCTATATCTTCAACAATCAGAATTGAAAGCTATAAATCAACAAAATTAACTCAAGAGGAACAAAAATTTATTTAGTGACAGGAAAAAAGATGGATGCGTTAGAAGTTCAGAGTAGACAAAGCACTGTAAAGATACTTTTTTAATGCAAAAAAAATATTAGAAATGAATCGCGACCAAGGGAAACCGACTAACTAAAGAGGTTTCACTGTATCAGATATCAGATGTGATTGATGTTGACTTCTAATAGACGCTAGACTCATAACTAAATTCCATATTATTTTGTGACTGAAAGAATAAGAAAGTAAAACGATCCCGTTGATGATTTTTTTTTTTACCAAATTTTTAAAGCAAATTTCTTTGTCAGAGCTGCCTTAAGAAGAATATGAATCAAAATAATTATTGAATAAAGAATTTTGATATACTTACAAGCCTCCGATACAACATTCCACGAATAACTGTTCTTAATGGGAGTTATAAAAGAAAGAATGAGTCCTCAGAGTAGCAAATAAAGATACAAGATTCACATCAGATTGCAGCAACATTTAAAATAGAAGGCCATCAGTGTATAAACCATGACTGATTTGGTTTGAGTTTTTTTGGCACAAGTACTTTATTGATAGATCAAAAATTGTTATAAGGTTAAAAAATCTAATCAAAATTATTTCTTGTATTCACAAGCCTAGAAAAAGAACTTAGATAGAGAAGAAATAATAATAAATTACAGAGTGCTTGGATTTGCATCTACCAATAAAATGTTATGAAAACAAAGGAGATATTAATGGAAATTGTGTCTACAAAGAATTAGAAGTATTTTGTAGGATTTTCTGTGAAGGCATATGTGATTGCGGCTTTAAAAAATTCACCAAACAGGAAAGCATTGTATCTCCCAATGCATATATAAACTTGAGAATTTCATTAATTTTTTTACTGGGGGGAGGGCACTCAGTGCATAAGGCCTCAGATTGCATGTGGATCTGTACTGAGCAACATATTCAATATAATCGCTGTTGTCTGGAATATCTAATGATGAGAAAGTGACTAAAGGAACGTGATTTTATTGCCAACACTAAATTTCATTTATGAATCTCTTTCACCTGATTCTGAAAATGTACCTCTGCATTCATCTGCAAAAAGGACTAAAGGCTTGTCAAAAAGTAAAAACTGACATCCACCCATAATGTTCATCCCTTCACCATCCATCACACACCCACCTTAACACAATAAAACTTTCAACTTATCACACACTTCAGCGTGTAAACGAAACAGTTTCTCATTAACACGATTTATTAATCAAATTACACCACAGAAATTGTAACAGCGTTAAGTTAGCGACATGTATTTAATCTACCGTTAACACTCTTCTCATTGCATTTAAATCACCTCGCTTTGAGGTTTTTTCTTAATGAGCGGACGCATTACAACAACGAAAATCCTACCTCATGATTATTCACGAAGAAACTTGATCTCGGTGGCTTCATTACCATAATCATCTCCCAGCGCGACGCGCCGCCATTGGCTGACTGGAGAAGATCGCTTGCTGTTAATTTTTCGAACTTTTATTTCCGGCGAATGCTTTTTTGGCGGGAAAATCAGTAAGGAGCGGGAAAAAAAATGGAAGATTAAAAAACGATGCAGAGGGAGTTTTAGTTGGAATAAATTAAATATTTTTTATTATTATTATCAGTTGTTTCGGTGTTTGGATACCGTTTAAAAGGCCATTAAAGGAGTGGTAATCGTTTTGCTTCGTGTATTTATCTGGAAAAGTGTTTGAGGAGAGAGTTATTGAAATCTTCTCTTATTTTTGTTATATTTCGGAGTTTTTGGATGTAGGTGGAAATGATGTAAAAATCTATGGAATAAATATTTGACTCCAGAGAAGTTTTTAATTTCTCTTTCAGTAGAAATTTATATTCATCTATTGAAACAAGACATTTGAAGGGGGATTTAAAATTTTCTTGTTGTATTATGATATTTTCCACTGATTTATGCATGCGAAAGTTATAGTTAGAGCTAACTTTTCTTGTAAAGAAGGTGATGTATTTTCTACCACAATTACAAAGCAAATTTCTAAAAAACAGGTTTAGTAACCTCTCGATTAATTGCTGGTTACACTAAGTTCTCAGACTTCTTGATTTAATTTTAATTTAAAAATTTAATCAAGTTTTAAATTGCAAATATTATATAATGACTATTAAATGTTTAACTCAGTCTGAATATATCATTTAAAGGAAATTTTCATACAACAAAAGAAATGTGCTTTCCTTCATACTATTGTATAATCAAAAAGCAGAAATAATCGCAGGAAAGACAGTATCAACAGTTCGTTTTAAGATCCCCTTTAGAACTAAAGTCGACAATAAAATAAACTGATCGCCACAATTTTACCTCATTAAGCCAAAATATAAAATATTTATTACCAGAAAAATTTAATTATAACAGAAAGTGTATAGTACAATGGGAGTGACAACAGTAACTTACAAATCATCTTAACATTTCCCTACAAGATTGTTTGATACTGAAATATGAAGTTATATTCGCACAGAGTTTAAACATATTTCGTCTCCACTTTATATTTCGAATCTTAAAGGACTGACCTCAGCAGAATTCTAGATTTTGATCTTTTGAAGTAGACACAGTTTATTTTTTATTTTTTATTTATCTTTTATCTTTTAAGCCCCTAGATTCAGTTACATTCAAATTACAAAACACATTTCTTCTGTTCTTATTAATTTCAGAAATAATTTGGCATTTAAAAAATGAAGTTTGATAGTTAATCGCAATGCAGGTTTAAAATTTTTTTATTTATTTATTTATTTATTTTATTTTATTTTAACATTGTAATATTTTCTAATCATGTTTTTACTCTCCACATCTTTGTGGCTAAAAGAATTGTTTTGTTGTCATATGTTCACTCGAATACTTCTTTTCAAACTGAAAATACAGAAATTTTAGGATATAAAAATAATAAAAAGTCTGTAATATTTAATTTCATAGTTTTATTTGGCATATTTGTACAGCTCTTTAATGCTGTTAACGTTTTCAGGAAAAAATTGCTTTACCACGCACAGGGTAATGATGAACGGGTTATGTTTGTCAGAATAGGTTTGGGGAGATATACATGCCAATAAGAACTGATATACTGTCATTGATTTTTTTATATAGACATATTATATATGATTCTAATTCAAATTGAATGATCGTTGTAATTTTTATCAATCAATGTCGAAAAATCTGAAGGATATGTTTTTAAAGATAATTAAGAGGTTACAAAGTCTTTTGGAACTCATTTGTTGCCGTGACCCAAAAGTAAAAAAGCCCGCAAATTACAATGAAAATGAAACGAAAATCATAGACGTCGAGGGCAAGAAAACACTTTTATTGGTTAGTTTCAACATGCAATCATATCATCGGTTATAATCTTATCAAATGAAATATCTCAGGGGCATCCACGATTTCCTCGAGAAAACTCCACAAGCTGCGTGAAGGCAGGGGCTCAACAAACATCTCCATGTTGCTACAGAAATATAGGAGTAAGAGGATAACTCAGAAACATTATCAAGGAGCGTGCCAACCACGTGACTTTTCCGGGGACACAGTCGGAAGCTTTTTTTCTCCCTCTCCCCTCCCCTTTCCAGAGACTATCCTCTCTCCCCAGGACAATATAATTCTTTCGCATGTTATGGTGTGCCCAGCAATGAGTCCCCCCTCCCCCAAGAGTCTTTGCACTTAATATGTCGAGATGTGGTTACAGGGACAGAGCCCGTTATTTTTGTCCTTTGATCCCTCACACCCCGTCCACCCCAGGGGTGGACAGTCGTTCGGGATTTGGATACGGGGAGATACTTTCTGCGAAAGGGATGCCACAAGGGTCTTTTTATCGCCCATTTTCCTTTTTTTCTTTCTTGACCCCTGATTCGTTGTTAAGAAATTTTTAAAAATAAGTAATACTTTATAAGGGTGCACTACAAATAAAAGATGTAAGGAACTATAAGCTTACCTTTCATAATATTACACTAAAAGTTAAAATTAAATTTATTTCAATACATATGTTTAAAATAGTAAAGAAAGATCTAATTCCTTTCTTAAAAATAAAGAAAAATTCCATTGAAAAAAATAGAGACAATTCACTTGACGTCATAGTCACATGGTAAACATGATTGCGCATGCCATCTGTTTTCTGACTACATGTTGTCTTGCGAAATGTTATGACGTCAAGTCTTGCATGATGCGTAATGTATTCAAAAATTATAATGACGCAGCACGATGTATATTATGCGATCATGAATTAACTCCATTGAGCTGAAAAATGTTTATGCTCATTACACAGTTTAATTGCTCAATGAAATTTTGTTTTCATGACAAATATTTGAAATGATAGGAATAGTTTCTCAATATTCAAAATATTATTTTAAAATATATCTGTGTGATGATTTCAAAATGCATCCTAAGTTAATGAAATTTAAAAAAAATCTATAGGGGAAACTAGGGATACTTGACCCTACGTGGTTTTCTCAGCTTGTTTGATAATTGGTAATTTTTGTATGCCATTTTCATTTGACATTTGGTCATATGGTCTATTGGAGGGGGTTTTCATTCCAGTCTGAAAAGCCATCGTAATGGTGTATAGATAAATATATTTTGTGAGTACAAAAGGTAAATTTTCACTTTTTCATTCCTCAGTGGATAGGAAGTTTACTATTGAATTATATGATGAATTAAAATATTTCTGAGTTTTAATCATATTTCTAGCTTTAATTTGAAAAACTATGTTAAGCAGAATCTTAATTCTAAGTGGTATTATTTTTATATTATTTAGAAAAAGTCAAGTTAGGGATACTTGACCCTATCAAAAGCTATTGCAGCTCCGATGTAGACGACCGAAACACATTTTGTGGTTGGGATCAGTTTTCTGGTGAGTGGAGTTTGTTGGCAAAGTGGCAACTCAAATATAAAGAATAATTACTTAAAAATTGTTC
>BGPR01000161.1:1091692-1133281 GCA_013235015.1 Araneus ventricosus | reverse complement strand
TGTACAGTTGAGAAGAATACCTAGTTTCCCTAGCTTAGGGTCAAGTAACCCTACCCATAACTACAGAAAAAAGCTTCTGTTCTAACCTAGATATTCAATTCCATGCTTTTCACTTCACCCGAAAATCAAATTCTGTACAGTTGAGGGTCAAGTATCCCTAACCTTAGGGCTACTTGACCCTAGGCGATTTCATAAGATATATTTATTTTATGATTAAATTAGATATCAGTTTAGCGTAAGTACATTTATCCTTCTTAGAAACAAATCTTTTTACGATGATAAAAATTCAAATATTCGAGAAATATAAGAAAAAAGTAAAATTAGGGTCAAATATCCCTAATCCCCCCTAGTTAGAAACAACCTATAGTACCAAAACAGTTCTGTAGATAAACTAACAAAAATTGCCTTTTGGTTAACTCTTAAAGGGATCTCAGAATTGCTTTTGTTTCTCCTTTGAAAAGAAGGTCATTTGTATATGAACCACGTGAATAAATAGATTTTCCTCCCGAAAGATTTCTATGTCTGTCAGAGCCGTCAAGTGTTTTCTTTGACAGAGAAGCAGATGGGTGGGCTATATTGAGTTTGCCAATGCTCTGATAGGCCGAAATTTCGACCATTATCTGCGAAATGATTCCCTTAAATTCTTTAATAATTTTTCCTCCGTCCCAACTTTAATCGTCGAATTTTCCACTTTTTCCCCAGAATTAGAAGTCCGATTTTCAAAGAAGTCAAGAAATCCATTATTTATTTATAGGGTTATAAATATTTGTAGGAAACATATAAAGCTAAGATCATTTGCTCTTATATTGAATATTAAGCCTAATATATCTGTGATACATTGCGTATTTGATGTTGCTGAGGTTGCCATTTCATTCCAAACGGGAATGATTATTTCCATCAATTTTCATTGTTTCTCATTTTTCTATATTTTTCATTCTTGTACTCAACTAACATTAGGAAAATGTTTAAATCTATAAGCAAACTTTCCCGAGAAGTGAGAAACAAAATCAAATATAATGATCAAATTTACCATTTTCAATTAGGTAAGTTTAGGTATTAGGTTCTTAGTTCGACTTTATCCTTTTCTTCATTTGGAGGTGAAAAGGCAAACTGGACAGCTACATTTGGACGTAGAGTGTAGTAAGTAAAATTATAAATTGTCGAGTAAATACTGCATTTTTGTAATGGTAAAAGATAGATTATATCTTTCGATTACTCATTAATGATGTCGTTTTCAAATAAAATGAAATTCGCTGCCTTCGAACAGTTTAAACATGTTGTTTAGTCTAAAAAATAGCAGCATATTTCAGATATAATTATTCATTAAGAAATTAAAATTTCCTCTTAAAAATTCTCCAAATTTTGGAGTATTTTTTAAAATTTACTTTTCTAATATTTTTTATGGTACATCACTTTTTTCAGTTTATAAGGAAAAGAAATTTTCTTTTCTACCGTATCGCATTTTCAATTTATCGTACCTATTTGAAAAATTACCTTAAAACAGTTTTTCCTTCAATTTTAAAGATATGATTTATAAACTCAGGAACATGTTAAGATCATAAATCCGGTGTATGACATTAAATGTAAGTTAACTCCACATTATCTACTATTATTGAATTGGACTATTCCTCAAATTAAGAACCTTCAAGATTCCTAGTTTATCAAAGTGACCTTATGATAAAGTCCTCAAAGCACAGTATTCTGCATTAGTTGCGGTTCTTGCCCAAAATTTGCTACGTTCAGTGGCAATTCGAGTTGACAATATGTAGAAAGGCTACGAGCGACTGCATCACACATGAATGTCGTAATATGTGTTTCTACGCTATATTAAATTGAACGCTCTGGTCTTAAATTTGGAGTTTCATTACACGGAATACCGATTGCTGATGTTGAAACCTAACTTCTATTTAAATGATTTTATTATCTTTAAATGCATTAGAATCATACTAAAAACTATGTAACTAGATGTAAATGAGGGAAAGGAGTAAATTGGTGTAAATTCTATTTAAATATGGAAATTACTTTCAAACGTATCAGGATCATATACAAAACTATTTAACTGGTTTGATAGTATACCCGCGGCTTTCTTGGCATTTCCAACTTGAGTTGTCCTTACAATGGTGTAACGAGGGGTGGGCAAAGGAATTTCAGAAGCCCCGGGAGCCAATTTAAGAGGGCGCCGCGAAAACAATATTTTTGAGTTATTTTATTCTTTTAAGGGAAGAAGTCGACAGTGAGACGGAAGAAGACGAAAAATAAATGCTATGTCTCGCTACGCCACTGCGTCTATCATTATAGTTTCATATATTTTCCTCCGCTTTTATACTGAAACAACTCCCGAAAGTTGCTCTCCTTGACAATATCCAAGAAATATTTTACATCTGCAGTGGCGTAACGAGGGGTGGGCAAGAGAGTATAGATGCTCCCGGCGCCAGTCTTGAGGGGCGCAGCACAGACAATATTTGTGAGTTTATTTTATGCTTTAAAAGCTAGAAGTTGACAAACGAGATCGGAGGTGGGCGAAAAACAAATATTATGCTCTGGGCGCCGTTTCACGTCGCTACGCTACATTACATCTGTACCCTGCTGTACTTATAAACAACAAGTTTTAGCACAGTTAAAACCATAGAATCAAGCAACTGCGATATCCGCTTCCAGGCATCCCTGCAATTTCCTTTCCGAAGTAAAAATTGAAGAAAAATTTGTTCCAAGTGCTGAAGCAACTTTCTGTACCCGTACACTGAGCTCAAGGGAGAGACCTCGGCCATTAAAGCGGGCAGGGGGGAGATGCAGGGCCTGAGCCCATCTCATTGGCATTCGGGCCGCGTCCTTTATATCGTAGCTTGTTACGGAGCGTTTCTTCCGGACGGAGAAACAGAGAGGATGGAGAGAGGAGAGGGGATCCGCTCTCCATCTTCTTCCCGGATCACACGAGATTCGATGGAGGATTTTTGTAAATAATTTGTGCCTGGTTGTGTTAGTCAAATGTAAAGGTTTCTAATGCGAGGTTTTCTTAAACGTCGCAAGATTCAAAATTGGTTTCAGTTTTAATAGTTTCAAATTTCAAAAGATTGAAGTTTGCTGGAGAAATGCCGAGAATCTATCTATACGGGATAAACTGTTCCTGTAAGTTTAGCCATCAAACGTTTTCATTTCGTTCTATTCAATTTTTATTTGGTGCTTTGACATTTTTTTGTTTTTGTTTGAGATAGAATCGGTATGTAGCTTCGAAACATTCTTCATATCAAGAACAATTATCAATTCATGTAACATCACTTAACTTTTTTGATGATATTTGATACAGATCTACAATTTGAAACCAAAATCGTAGATATGTATAAAACTCTGCACCCATTTGGTAAGAGAGAAAGAGGTAAAAAATGTACACTCAATTCGCCGCACTATGCTATGAAGCTAAAGACAAAACGGTTGCTTAAGTATACGAGAAGGTCGAGAGGAGAACATTCCCTGTTTTTAAATAAGGGACCTTCACCTTCACAAACAAAATACAGTTTTCTGTGGAAGCTGAACCCTGAAAACCTCAAACAAAAAATTCGTGTTGAGAGGTTACTTGCTAGAACGGTAAAGAATAACTTCGCCGTTTCAACCTACAGCATTCAAAACGTGAGAGGGGAGATGGAATTTCTATAAATTTACTAAGCGGTGCCTCTATTTTAGAGCATCTCTCATAACTTATGCCAACAATGTCTAAGGAAAAAAACAGGAGGGCGTCGATAAGAATTAACATAAAATAATAAGATCAGATTTTGTGTAACGATAAAATTCTACAGTATTCAGGCATTTAGAATTATTAGTTGGTAAGCATGTTAAAATTTATTTATAATCCTAGCCTTGTTTCTATCTTTAAAGAGAAAAAATAAGAAAAGAAAAAAACTAAAAGGACTTATTTTGCTGTAAAAAGTGAACATATAATATAAAAAAATAGTAGTGTTTTACGATATCTCCAAAACTGAAAATCAAATGCAACAGTTTCTTTTAAATGCATAAGGATAATATATCAAGAAATTATTAATTTTACTCAAATCTGCTTTTCATACGCAATGCAACAAAGCTTAGCATTTTCCATATTGGCAACTTAACTTGTAATCAACTATAATACAAACTATGCAAATCATCTCCCATTTTTTTTATCCTGGCAATTACCTTGCACAGCTTGCTTTATTCATGTAAAGCAATAATTTTGAAGAAAATACAGTTTCAGGTCCTCTCCCATATTAAATATCTGAGTTAAAATATCTCATCTCAAAATTTTTTAAATGTTATTAAACTACAATCTATAAAGCGCATCTACTTTGTTTATTAAGTTAAAATGAATCGTAATTTAAGTATCCTTATTTCAATTACAGAAATCAACATCTGAAAAAGATTACCAAACTTAGTAGGCACATAATTTTCTATCAGACATTTATATAAGATAAATTTTCTGTTTTATTAAAGCTGCAGTGTATGTAGCAATGTGACATGTTCAGCTAAGAAAGATTTTGCAGTGGACAAAATTAAATTACAAAAAAAAAAATACTTTTCTTCAGTTAAGGGGACATACGACTCTAAGACCTCGAAAAAATGGTGGAAAACTGTCAAATTCGATACATTATATCTCTGAAATAAACTTCACAAACTCACTTTTATTTCTAGGAAAATATATGTTCTTTCTCTTATAGTGCACAGATTTTCAAACCTTCATATCGATATGTATTTATTTGAGAGAGTAATAAATACGGGTATAATTTTTGGAGATAAAATGAGATAGTCACCTTGCGCGCATGATTACGGATAAAATATGTATCTAAACACTATATTTTGGATATCTAAGTAATAAAAACAGTCTTTTTAAGAAACTGAACTACAATTTATTAAAATTTAAATTTGATTTCCATTTTATAAACAATTTAAAATAAAAGTTAAAAATAGTTAAAATTTCAACTTTTCTAACTCTCCCCCACAAAAAACCCCCTAATTTGGAGAAATATGTACAAAAATGAGGTTCAACTTGTAGAACATAGCGAGATACATATTCGGTAAAAATTGATGTAAAAATATTCAATAGTTCTTCAGACATCGTGCGCACAATATCAAAAAAACACATTTTGAGATATAGCGCTTTAAAGATAAGGTCATATTCAATGTTTTCGTTGAAGAGCTGACACATTTTCCTTCATAACTTTCATAATTGTGGGAATTTTTTAACTCAGATTGTTTTAACTTGTTCAGAAAAGACAGGGGAATAATATATATTTTTTTCATAAAATCGAAAATTTTCGAGGTTTACAGTCGTATGTTTGCTGCCCTTAATCTGCTCTTTAAAATATAGTTATGAAATAACAGAACCATAAAAATAATGAAATAAAAGATAGCATTAGTCAGTATTCTTTCATTAATTAATATACTGTTTGTCAACTACATGCACGCCATAGCTTTGACTTCAGACGCAACAAAATAAACATCAAACGTCACACAACAGACCTGGTTTGCTCAGTATTCGAGCGAACTTTCCTTTTCCCCCAGCATGTCGAAGGATAGGATAGAGCTTTCTTCTTTTTCAAAAAAACTTGCGCTACGGACACCCAAATGATAGCTCACGCAAACGAACGAGATAGGCCAATTGATCTGTCAGTCAGCGCTGGAAGAAATCACTTGTGAAAAGCTACAATCACTGGTTGAAAGAACGAATTGCTTCCATGGCTTCCTCCAAAGCTGGCTGACATGAGGCTGAGCGCTAACGAGCGAGACAAACGCGTTTTGAGTGTTGCCAAAGGTAGGAGTTAAATAGTTGACAGCTAAATGATGTGTTTTTGAATACGTATGTTTCGTAATCGCATCAAGTGTCAAGTTGGATAAAGGTTTTTGCTGTGTTGACAAGGCATCGTTTGTCGCTCGACCACAGGCAGGGTTTTAATGGGTTTTGTGTTTGCGAGATCGAAAAGATTGATATGTGCACTTCTTGGTGTTGTAATAGATTCTGATTAACAGCTGCTTCTATAAATATATATAGACAGGAATTATTTCATAATTCGATTCTGCATCCGTAAGTATTTATAGTTCAACTACAAATAATCATCCAAGTAGAAGCAAAACTCCGCGAACAGATTCGTTGATAGCATCCAAATTTGAGACCCAAGAGCTTTATTTAAATTTTTGTGAGTTCGATATAAATTGTTTTCGAACACTATCTATATAGAAACTATTGAAATTTTTTCATGTTCGCTGATTGTTGTTTGCATCAATAATTAGATTTTCAAATGATATCTTTAAAATTTTGATTAACGTGTATCAGATTAAAGAAACATCAATATGAGAAACATTATAAATAAAATGTAAAAATAGGACAGCTCGCTTTGTATCTCCTTATTAAAATCGGCATCGCTTATTTACGCTTTTTCTACAGCAATTTATTATTTTTAAACTACTTTTGCTGTCTAGAGAAATTATAATTTATTAAGAAAGACAACTAAAACATTTTCTGAGGAAGGGCAGTTTCTTTTGTTAAAAATTTATGAAAATCCTGTATATAACTATATCATAGCTATAAATAGTCAAAAATATCCTAGCAAGATCTAAATTCAGCACGAATTAGTGAGAGAAGTATTTTCATAGAAACCAAAAAGCAACATCACGGATGACTCGAAAATTTTCTAAGATATTGCGCTTGTTCTGACTTCGCTTGTTCGATTTCTCTCTCCACTATTCTTGTCATTATTGCTTCAACAAACTGTTTGAAAATGCAACCATCGCCATCTCAACTTCTTAAAAAATGATTTAATGGTAAACTATTTTTTTTCTTCTTTTTCTTGTTTCTTTATCAACTCAGCAAGATAAAAGTTAATGTTTCAGATTTTATTTTTAAAATAAAAAGTCATCAAATTCTTAACATGGCATATTGTAGATTATATCATGTCAATTTTCTTGCAGCACAGAAAAGCAGTGGAGATTATAGGCTTCTCAGCCCAGGCCCTTATCGCCAAATGTTAAGTGTTGCACTTTTAAAAGTTTAGAGAAGCCTTGAAGAAATTCAGTGACATATTGTGTAGACGCTCCTTTCGTAGCTGGATGATGTTACTTTACAGCGAGGTAACAGCCGGCCAAGTAGTAAACACATCTTTTGGTTGCCACCGGGCTTACTGCCAAGTACTAACAGATTATCTCCTTTATCTGGGATGGGACGGGGCATCGTTTACAATTCTCTCAGAATATAAAGTTATTTGTCTGTTTTATGCATATTTAAGGTCATTTGACAAGAATAAACCGCAAAAAAATGTGCGTGAATTTCGTAAATGACAACTCTGAATATTCATTTAGGCTTCTTGACTTTTTACTATCAAAAAATATATCCCTTAATTTTTAATACTTATAATTTCTTATAAATGTGTGATAAAATCTTTCGTTAAGTGCAGTCTGCCCATGTTAAGGGCAGTCGGATGTTAATGTTCGGATCCATCTGTTTATTTAGTTCTACTTTTAAGAAATTAATCAGAAGCCAGCTACAACAAATCTCGCAGACTCGAGTATTTTTCTCCTACCGGCACAACGCGGAAAAAAAACAAAAAAAACAGCGGGAATGTTATCCCCTAAACTTTCTCGTATACTTCCCCAAAAAGGTGCCGTTTCCCCTTCCCCCGCGTGGCTAAAAAATTCGATCCTACTGTTTCCCAGAATCCAATGACTATCAGAAGGTTTTTCATTATAGTGATTGAAAAATATCTAGGTAAAGAATCAAATTCAAAGAGATGCGTACCGATTTTCCGCTCTTACCGACTCAAGGACAAACTGACGTAATTCACTACTCGGTAATGAAATTCCGTTCCTTTCCCATGTACAAAAGATTGCTTCCAGTACACATGCGCGTGGAGATAGCGGATTCTCTTCAAAAGTAAATTATACAGACCGACAGACAGTCAACCCTTTGACGGATTTGGCCCAAAATTTTATACAGACCTACATTCATGATGATGAAACTGTGTACAAAATTTTATCCATCTAGCTATTTAAGTTTTTGAGTTATAGTGTTGGCATGACCGCGGACAGACAGACAGACTTCTCGTGGACGGATTTTGTCCAAAATTTGATAGAAACCTATAAATTATGTGTAAAGATCACCTACCAAATTTCATCCCCGTAGCTCTAATAGTTTTCGAGTTATCGTGTTCACAGACAGACATAATTCCAAAATTGTGTTTTTCGGACCCAGGAAGGTCTAAAACGAGGAGATTCATCGAAATCTCGAGTTCGAATTCTTTGACGATTACAATACTCTCTCTTTGAGAACTTTTTTCTTCGTATACGAGAAAGTAAAAATGTGTATTGCCTAACTCATCCTCCCTTTCATCCTTAGCGTTCTACTGGAAAATGCGTTCAGAATGAATGTCTCATAGACACCTTACTATCTTCAGGCAGTACATCAGTTGCATAAGAGAAACATTTTGGGAGAAAACACGTATGTGCCTACCTCTAAGAGATCGAATATTCCACCTATCATTTGAAAATAATGCCTTCCTAGTCAAGAAAATCCTATGCTCAATAATGATGTGCGCAGCACCTATTTGGGGTTTAACTATACCCACAAATAGCAAAATCCTCAAGTAATCCAAAATAAGATTTTATGAATTATAACTAACGCTCCTTGATATATCAGAAAATCAGTCCTCCATTAAGACCTAAAAATTGAAGTCATTGATGAAAACATCTAACTGCGAATCAAGGTTTCTTTACCGAAAATGAGACTAAACATGGAGCCACAAATGGGGCCATTCTCATTATGATCTCGGAATATATTCAGCAGTGAAACAACCTCTAATTAGTTTAATTTACTTCATTCAGCTTTCATGGTGTGTATTTATTTAGAACTAAATTTTGCCAATTGCTGATCAAATGATTTTTTCCCATCTTAAATTCCAGTGAACTGAGTTAAAGGTATTCCAGGTAATTTCAATGCTGAACACTTCGCCTTCACACTAGGACCAAGTCTGGATAGGTAAACTGCGTGTACTTCCCCAATTTTCCCTGTAATCTCCATTAAAGGCTTTATAATAGTAATTTTGCTATTTTAAGGTATCCGACTACGTTCGGAGGCCTTTTTTTTAAATAATGACATTTGAAGCAATATTTTTGTATTTTTATATGACATTTATGTTAAAATTTAATAAATCATAGAAAAAAGTTAAATGAATTAAATATATTTTTAAAAATTTGAAAAAACTTAGATTTGTTTGCACTAAATTTGACATTTTTTCAAACACCCTCGTTCAAAAAGAAATGATCAGAATGATAAATCCTTTAGCATATATAATCCTTCAACTATTGGCTAGGTCCTGAAGCAAAAGTTTTGCAATGTATCTAAAAACATGTAAATTATAAAAATTTTAGTGTGAAATCATGAATTTTTAAAGAATTTTGGCCTTTCTTCAAACATTAAAAGATACATAACTTTTTAATGGAGCATTATTTCACTTATATTTTGGTTCATCACCTAGACAATATAATAAATAATATGTATGCCAAATTTGAGACGGATATTTTAAGTTGAATTTTAGTTATCGTGTTTGAAAAATGAAAATTTTGCAAAAAATCACATTTCGAGAAAAATGAGTTTAAAGTTTATGTTTTTAATTTACAATGAGAAGAAAAAAGAATTTTTCTTCAATACTCCCCAGTTTTGTAGGCTAGTCCTTAGTTTTTACCAGCTTTGCACATTTTTAAAAAATTTCTGATTGGAAAATTTTTTTAGTCGTTTTCTTGAGCCTTATGTGTCATTATCGTTTTCTATCATTCAGCCGCCATCGATAGATTTGAACATTGTTTTTCAGTCAAATAACTTTATAATGCCTATTAGTTGTTCTAGAGATACTTTTAGTGATTGATATTGATCATAAGTACAATTTATGTACTTTTCCTACGTTTATTATCAAAAATTACATCATTAACGGAGAATCAAGATATTGCAATGATTCAAAATTACCTAAATTTCCAACAATGTCATAGAAAACAAAGAAATTCACACTGAAAATCTTTCAAAAAAAAAAAATTTAAATATCTTAAGTAAAAACAATGAAAAATGCTTCTTTATCGTATTATTTACCACTCCATTTTCAACTGTCAAGTTCTA
Organism: Araneus ventricosus; assembly: GCA_013235015.1. Classification (NCBI taxonomy): domain Eukaryota; kingdom Metazoa; phylum Arthropoda; class Arachnida; order Araneae; family Araneidae; genus Araneus; species Araneus ventricosus. The sequence goes on along the minus strand of BGPR01000161.1, from coordinate 1,123,161 downwards.
CTAAAATGTCTCTAATTTCACTTCTGTTCATCATAGATGTAACATAAAAACTGTTTTGAAAACTAAAAGCAATAGGCTTTCAGATAAGACATTTAAAAAAAATTATGATTTTCGGTCAAAAATGGGTTTTCGAACGTATGCGAATACCTTAACGCCTAAATAAAATAGTTCTTTTTAAAGACGAAACTACTATATGAACTCTATTTCCGTTATTTTACATGTACATACGCACGTAAAAGAGTCAACAAATTTTATTTCTGTTGAATAATTCCTTACTAATACTTCAAAAGACAGTATATTAGAATTTTTCATTTGCTTTTTGTAATAGTAAAAAAAAATTCCCATTAATTTTTTTTTAAAAATTGATGAAAAATATTAAAATGCTATTATAAAACAAAAAGTAAGATGCTTTTGATTAAAGCAGTTGATTCGCAACAATACAGTTTATTTCATTTTCTAACAGTCTCAGAACATTCTTTTTCTCCTTCGTTTTTAACGGAAGCAGAGGGTTCAATTTATGCTGTCAATTATCTCTAGCTTGCACTTCAATGGGACTTTTAATAATTATCTTGGAGTTTTAACATTCATTTAAGGCTGTTAGCAGAGGCTAAACGTTGCCTTGCGGGGAGAATGCAACGACAAAACCAGATGTTATTTCGTTTCCATTCCATAGAGCAGCAAGGAAACATTAGGTAATTACTTCTTTTTTCGACTTATGTTTCAGACTCTTTTTCCGGTAGCAGTTTGAATGTGCACTGGATTTTTCTCCCTTTCATTACAAAAAACGGTATTTATTTATTTAATTTACTTTCAAGAAAAGTAACGGAAAACGGCATCGTTTTATTATGTGTAATTTTGAACAATAAAGAAATAAATTATAGTGATTTTGGGAAAGAGAAAGGACAGCTATGACATTAATCTTCAACTAATCGGTGCTCAACAACGACTTTTTTCTTTTACGTCCTTCTCTTTAAACTGATTGTAGAATGATTTCTCTACGAATCTCAATACGCTGCTCTTTGTTTGAAGTACTACCACGTAGTGATATGAAAGCAACAAACTTTTCATTAGCAAATTCAAATGGTCACATTCATGCTCACATCGAATGACTCGTGCCATGTAATTTGGCGTCGAATGCTTCTTGCCAAGATAATTTTGGCTTCGAATGCGTCTTGTGAAGATAATTTTGGCTTCGAATGCGTCTTTCGAAGATAATTTTGGCTTCGAATGCGTCTTGTGAAGATAATTTTAGCTTCGAATGCGTCTTGTGAAGATAATTTTGGCTTCGAATGCGTCTTGTGAAGATAATTTTGGCTTCGAATGCGTCTTGTGAAGATAATTTTGGCGCCGAATTCGTCTTTCCAGTATAATTTTTGTATCCATTGCGCATCTTAAAGGGGAAGTCAAGACATGATATTAAAGCCTAGTGCAGCGTGCAGTTAGGTGTAGTCTTTTGAAAATATTTGAAAAATATAATTTTTCACAAATTCCGAAATATTTCATTTAAAATAACCATGATTATCAGTATGTTTATTTCAAATATTCAAGAAAGCGTTATTTAAATCTCACATTAAACTAATGGAAACAAACACTGAAATTATTACTTTTATCATACATATTAGAAATTATTTCAACAGTTAGCTTTGACCAGTGTTCCAAAATTAAATGACTACAGAACAAATTAATGCTGAATACAGGTATGAATTTTGCGATCATGTTAGACACAAATTAACATAAAAATAAAAATAATAATAAAACCACAACACCCCTCCAAAAAATCCACAATGTCGTAAAAGTAGTATTGAAAAGGGAAACAAAGATATATGAAGAGCGTAGTAGTTTCCATATTTAATAATTTATTTTTAGTTATTTGAACATAATAATATGATGTAGGTGTTACAAATTTTTGTTTAAAGCAATGCCTACAATATGCAATGCCTACACTGAATAAGTTGAAAAGAAAATAGAAGAGTTACTATGGGATGCAAAAACTCGCCATTTTTGAATTCCAAACCATGTCTTTGCCTCAGCATAGGTCTGTAAAAAAAAAAATCGTGTTTTTAGTTTGCCTTGCCAAAATCGATTATTTGATATTTTTAACAATAAAATATATTTGTTTTCTCGTCGTTTTTAAGAGAAATTCTCAGATATTTCTTCTGCAAATCCATACACTTCTGATTACCGCTCAAAGAAGAATGAACGACTATTAGTGTTACTGTAGAAAAAAATTGATTGGAAATTGATGGTGAATAGTTAAAAATTGGCTTCCTGAAGTTAAAATCTTTATAAATTGTTAAAAATATAACATACAGGGCTCTTTAAATATTGCTAATTAATTCATTTTAAATTATTTATAGCACAGATTTGTCTTGCTCGTTTAACATCGAAGACTAACCTATCACAATTATCGTGAAATTGATTTAGTTATACAATTAGGAACCAATTACTCTTTAAGGATTTTGAGTTCACTAGTTAAATCTGTACCTAAATCTGTGAAGTCTCTTTTTTGTAAAACAGAATCAGCTGTAATCCGTTGCATAGTAGACTTCTACTAAAGAAATAACGAAGTTTCAAAAATGTAACATCAGAATTTTATCCGTAATGTCTTGTAAAAACTGTCAAAACCCAAAATTTACAATTTGTAGCTGGTTCCTTAATGCGTAACTGCGTCCAAATTATCACTCGAATAATGAACGAATCCACGGACAAGAATTTCATATAAATATGCACACTAGGCAGTTTTTTGTTGCTACATGGTCATACAAAATTTTCTTAGAAATCCACTGTAGTTGTTATTATATCCTAGTAGGTTTTTCAGAAAATAACATGCTACTAGTGTACTATTCTATTTTGAATTTATGTTATAAATCACTTTTAAACATAGATATTAGAGAATAGTTGAATTTTTTTTAATTTCAAAAATTCGTCTTTATCATTACTGATCTGAAAAATTCTGACTGGTGTCACTGGACAAGAGTGGAATAGAAAAAAAGCGATAAAGCCGTAACAAAAATCAAAGTAAAAAAAAAGTTTCAAACCATCCAATTTTGCAAACTCGACCCCTGGCGACTCAAAAACGCTTGTTCTCTCTCTGGGGCCCCATAAACTGTTCCCGTTCCATTCCTCCCTCGTGACGCGTCACAAAAAACACCCTCCCCTCCAGTTTCAACTTTACCACTGGTCAGAAAACGGTGTGAGAAGTAAACGTGTTTTAAAATTAGCCTCGAGAATCGATCAATGAACTTCTGCACTAAACACGGACTCACATCAAAGATATTATAAAGTGACTCAATAACAAGGTTTCTTTCATGAATTGCATTGTTGGCTGGGATGGCAAATACGTATTCGCATAGCTTCATTACATCTTATCAATATAAGAGTAAAAGTGAGACAAACAGTAATACGGTATTGAGTAGTGAAATACGGTGACGTTCCCGTATATATGGGACGTATGGCAACCCTATGTCAAGACCACTCACAATTTTTTTTTCTGTTTCGTTGCATTTTTGAATTATAGCATTCACATATATATGAACAGACAAACAGACAGGAATCTCCCTTTGAGAAATTTGTTCCAAAACTTGACACTCATCTACAATTCTGATGTAAGGATTATTTACTAACATTCATCAATCTATATTTTGTGTTTTGTGGTTATCGCGTTCGCAAGCACACTAATAGATATATCGACGAATAGCCAATCCACTGATTGGTTTGATCCAAAATTTTATACATATCTACAATTATGATGATAATCATACGCAAATTTCTTTCCAACTAGCAGATAAGTCATCCGTAGCCGTTCAGCCATCTAGTAAAAAATCAACCATCGGGAGTGCTTTTCCCAAAACTTTCTCGCATCTGCCCTAACATGGGTGGGGAAATCTGTATCATGCACCTTTCATTCCCTAACACAGGTGGGGGGAAAATGCGCGAATGAGTCGCGACTTTTTTTGCGCCGTAGAATGGTGAAGAAACCGAATATGCAATTTGAACGCCCTTTTTTGAACCGATTGAAATAAAAATTGTGCACAGATCTACAATTAACTTAAGAAGTCCTCATACCAATTTTTATTTTTCTACGTCATTGTGTTTAGGAGTTATCGACTTCACATTCATGTGAATACGCAGACCAACAGACAGTCAACCCTTTGACGGATTTGGCCCAAAATTTTATACGGACCTATATTCATGACGATAAATCTCTGTACCAAATTTTATCCATCTAGCTATTCAAGTTTTTGAGTTACAGCGTTCACATGAACGCCGACAGACAGAAAGACAGACTTCCCGTAGACGGATTTTGTCCAAAATTTGATAGAAACCTACAAATTATGCGTAAAGATCACATACCAAATTTCATCCCCGTAGCACTAATAGTTTTCGCGTTATCGTGTTCACAGACAGACATAATTCCAAAATTGTGTTTTTCGGACCAGAGATATCTAAAACGTGGAGATTCGTCAAAATCTAGAGTTCGAATTTTTTGACAATCACAATACTTTCTCTTTGTATACTTCGTATACGAGAAAGTAAAAAGACAACGCGTAAGTTGCTACATTTTAAGTCTCCCTTCACCATATGTTTTCAGGCGGATTCAAATGTACTTTTCAAACAGAAAATATAGAATCGGAATAAAGAATTTGTTGATTGATGAACACTTGTAGAGTCAAATTTCCATTTGATGTTCATTACTCATTCACGGAATTCACTTAATGTTGGAATTTTAAAACAATCGGTTAAATACGCATCATAACATAACTTTTGACTCAAATATAGTATCCGCCAAATTCATGTTGGCACACGACAACCAAGAAAATTATTCTGCACATATGAATTACTTCAATTCACTTTGTTGCGAGCCTTTAATTACAACATCTTTCTTTAATTGCATTGATATAGAGCTCATGTAGTGTTTGCACAAATGTTTCTAAATTTCATGTTACTAGTTTCAACTATTCTTGAAATGAACATTTATGCAATTAGCACAATCGAACAATTTTATCTGTTAAAACATTTTTCTAAGAAAGGTTTTTTCTTTAATATTTATTATTTTTATTTCTAACCAGTTTGTCGCATAAAGAAACAAACAGATTACGATAAATTCCATGGCAGCTGTATAAAAAGATACAAAAATTTATTTTTAATAAAACTGCAACTTACATTTATTGTTAACTGATATTCCATTATTGTGGGAGATATTAGTCATTAAATGAATCTGTTTGTAAAAGACATTAAGAGAAATTCGGCAAAATAAGCGTTTAGTCAAATAAAAAAGGCTTATAATATTGTTCTTTCAGGTATTTACTCTGATGCCACAGATGGATTACAGTACTGAAATTCTTCGATAAAAATAAACGACATAGATGAAAGCAACAAAGATTTTATTTATTAATTTCACCTATAAATATGTAACAAACGAAAAGGTAAAAATATATATTTAAAAAAAAATCCTCTTTAACCTTTCATCCAGCCTACCAAAAACAAAGAATTCAAGTAATCAGACGATTCTCATTTGAACCAAAAGCGGGAAAAGACGAGCCATTTTTCTCTAAAGAATTCTTCTTTTAGCACTGGAAAACAAAGGGAAAAATTGTTCTTGTTGTGCTCGTTCGGTAACAATGTCAGAACTCTTTGCGTTCCTACAACTTCAACTTCACCACAAACACGTAAACGCGGCTTCCAAAGTGTGTGTGTGCGGTTGCAAGGCTCTTTTATTTCATTAAAATGCGCTCTGGAACAAAAGCGCCAATACTAAGAGCATTCATTCGCCTAACAAGTCAATTAGGCGCGGCTTTCAACGTTTTAATTCCTCTAGCGTGTCGGGGGGAGAGGTAAAAATTTGGCGTATTAATTTTGTTGAGATTGTAATCAAGAGAGCTGCGTTGAGGAGAACGAAGAGGGGGTGGGTGGGAGAGGAATGGGGGTTGCGTGGGGGCGGGGGAGGAGAAGTTTATTCAAAACGTGCCGATGCCAGGCCCGTTATTTTAACCGAGGTTCTATCTTACGGCTTCCGAATACTACGTTTGTAGTTGATGACATACCACGGCAGCCATCAGCTGAGGTTTGGTAAGGGTTCCAACAATTGGCGATGTATTACCTTCCTCTGCAGGGTTTTTGATGCAAGATTTCGAGTGAGAGCCACAGTCTGAACTGAATTATGATAAAATAGCCGAGTTGTTTGACCTACCTCTAAGAGGAGACCGATTTCGCAACTAGTTACCAGTCTTCGTCGCATTTTTAAAGATTTATAGATAGACAGGTATTTTAAATATTCATTGGCATTGTTTTCTTTAGATTAATACAACTCATTCGCTATATATTCAAAAACTAATAATTAATTGATGTTTGACTAGAGAGTATAAACGGGCGCAGTTATGCAACCCCAACAACATTCTCGCCCAACATTTTAAGATAAGGCCGTTTTTCCAAAACATTGCTTGGAAGAAAATTTCTAATGTTGCATTTTTCCAAATTTCATTATTGCATTTTAAGTAGTTATGTAACACATTGCAATTTTCAATAGTGAATCCGATATCCACAAAATGTTAATTGGTTCCTAACTGTAAAAATACGTTCAGATAAAAATCAGGTTTTTAAATCTTGAATCAAAGCCATATATGATTTTAACTGTGTCAGTGCTCATTGTTTTATTTTGTTTAATTTCAATAAATCTGAAGAATGAACATCTTGTTACTTTGAATGTTTATTGACATTTTACATAAATATTTTATAAGAAATTAGACTAAATATTAATAAAAGAATTAACAACGTAGTCGTAACTGGTAACTAAATATCAAATCCATTCTGAATCTCACCATGTGTTAATAATAAGAATAATGTGTTTCCATTTTGTGTTTTCCTTAGCGTCGTGCAGGCTTTCACAAAGTGCTAAAGCTCTGAAGTGTGTTTCATAAGTTTAGAGTGATAAATTTGAGCACCGGTTCTTTTTATACGCAGCCGAATCAGCATTTTAAGTTTAAAATGTTAAAGAAAAGGTGTTTCTAATCTATCCATATTATAACTTATATAAGCGGAGCGAAGCTTAAATGTTATTATATACATATATAAGAAAACGGGGAAATGATTAAACATCAATGAAGAAAAAGAGCGCGTGCGAGTACATGGATAAAAAGAAATGTGTGAAGATTGAGGAAACAGCCTATTTCTCGTCTACAACAACAACAACAACAAAAATGTTTATTGTTTTAATTCATTAGATAGCACTTTACATACATACGTAAGTAATTACATAGTTAATTCCCCCCTTAAAGTAGTGACATCCAATTACAGCCATTTCTGTTCCATTATAGAAGATAGTTAAAACTCTTAAGGGATTTAATTATCATCTCTAATGGAATAGAATGCTGAAGTTTCACATTCATAACGAATAAGGAATTATTTTAATAAAAAAGCGATAAAAAATTTATTTATTTGTCAAAGTAGGTGGCCATTTTAAAGTTACACTGCAATCTAATAGACCAATAAGACGTTTGTGCATAGACAAAAGAAGGTTTAAAGTTGAAATTAATTTATTACGTAAGATACTGAGGTCTTTAATGAAATTCTGGTTAACCAATTTGTATATTCTTGCCGAAACATTGGCAAGTCCGAAGAGCTGATATTAACAATATCCCCATTCACGATTCCTGAATTTTAAAAATGCTTTTAGTTGCTGTTATGATGCTGTAAAAATTTGAGTTCACTCGAAGGAGTCAAAGAACGGATATTTTTTTTAAAAATTAATCTTTAGTTAGATTAGTTTTTAAACACACTCACCATATACTTAAATGTAAAGACATTTCTTAAGATCTAGGCTCATTCCAAGAACACTTGACAAGAAAAAAAGGAGCTTATATCAGACACAAGACTTTAGATAATTGAGACTCATTTGTATAATGGAGATAAGCTCCATAAAGTAGGAATTGAGCATTTCACCTTTCGACTCATCTTAAAAATATCGGTATAAACAAAGGTTTAATCCTGCCGACAACCATGACATACTGTTTCAATCAAAGTCAAAACCGAAAAGTAAAATAAATTAAACTTCACCATAGCCTTTATTTTATTTCGTGGCTACAGATTTATGAGTTTAATGATATCAGAAAAGACACTTTTCCGATTTATAACTTTAATTCGAAGGGACTAAAAATGAATACTAAAAATAACTTATAACACATGATTGTGCATATGCAAAGTTTAGTAGGCAGGAAGTTTCAAAGATTTCTTCGATTCCCAAGTAAAATTTAGAATCCAATCCTTAATCACAGAAAAGAATTCCCCTGAAACACATTTATTATTAAACAAGGCGTCTTAAAGTGATTTGCAACTTTTAAGGGTAGGTTAGCCTACAGAAACAAGTCATTTTTATAATAAAACAAGTTATCGCAAGAACTACTAGAGGGGTTCTTTGTTAGAAAATTATTTAAAAGAAAAGGATACACCATATAAAGTTTACAGCACAGGTTTATTGGCATATAATTTGACAATAGCACAACAATATTGTTGCATGAACAACAAGCGGAGTTTCTACAGATTGAGAAAGGTTCAACTTCAGAAGGCAAATCCTTTGAACACTTACTTCAAGTACTCCAAAGGTTTGTAGTTGATACTGCGTCCTACTTGCCATTTTACTTGTCATGCTGCATGCAACTTGTAATGCTGTTATTCATGCAAAAGTGTTGTTGTGATATTGTGAATTTGTATTCTATTAAATCTGTGTTGTATAGACTTTATCTAGTGTATCCTTTTCTTTTACTTAATTCTTCCTGTAGCGGTCGCCCTTTACGTTTGCGATCTTATGTTTTATTGTAAAAATGACTTGATTCTATATACCTAAATACCCTTAAAGATCTTTCGGGATACTCTGTAGATATTACAATTGGACCACTTTTAGAAACATTATCCCTTAAATAAGTAGATGTAAAGTAAAGAAAGTAGAGTCCATCTAGCAATTTTATCTTTTAAAAATTCATTCAAGCATACTGTATTTAGGCATCAACAAAAAATGATTACAAGAACACGCCATGTTAAGGGGCAAACGTTGCACGACTTGAGTTGAAAAATTCTGGGAAAGGTTCGCGCCTGAAATAAAATATTTCAGTCCACGGGATTGGTTGTGGCTGGCTTTGAGCTAATTTCTTGAAAGTGAAACTAAACAAAAGTTTGATTGGAACATAATTAAAATACGATCCGGTTTCTTTTACGGGTTCAGCGAGATTTTATCACAATTTTTTTGTCATATAGATACAACAAAAAAAATTAAAGGCACCATTTTGGATCCAAAAGATTGTACTCGTCTGGAAAAGGTATTTACTTATTCCTAACCCGAATAAGCGAGGGAAGTGTTAGAATGTACCCCTATTGTATTCAATAGTTGTGCTTGTTTACAGGCGAGCGACGGCGCCAAACTCTCCGCCAAGCGGGGGTTTGCCAGCCGAAGTAGGCTCGGAATCGTGTCAGCTGTGGCACGTAGGAGATGGATGTTGGGTTGTGCGAGCGATGAAGGCTGCCCCTACCAACCCTAATTTGCATAATAAGCTCTCTCGTCTTCGCTCCGCTCCCATTGGCGGTTGATATACTTCTGGGGAGGACGAGCTGTGAAAAATGGCGTGAGAGGTTAGATTAGGAAACGAAAAAAGGGGAATATAAAATCATTAATCAAATTCTTCTTCTTCTTTGTCATCTTTTTTTCTTTTCCTTCTCTCATATTTTTTTGCTACTTTATCTACTTTTTTAATCTGAATTTTTATAGGTGCATCGCGTCGGTACCGTCTTTGGTTTATTCCAAAGAATGGGAGAGAGAGGAAAAATTTTTGCTTCCTTTTTTAAAGATATTTTTTTTTATACTCTTCTCCGGTATGGACGAAAATAATAGTTGTGGAGTAGCGATTTGCAAAGAGTGCGGAATGGAGAATATTTTACCTTTCCAATACGGAAACGGTTCTCTGATAAATAAAGAAAATCGTTCGTTTTGTTATTGAAAAACCAAAATCAGGAAATGGGGAAAATTCGGACGAGAAAAGAATCGCAAAGAGATGAGAGGAGGAGGATAATTCCGTGATCTCTGGATTTTTACAATTTTTTTTTTATTAATAGCGTTCTTTTTTCAGTGCACAACTTTTCTATTGACATAAATGATTCACCATCAATTTGGATATTTTAATATCATTTTTAGCGAAATTCGGAGAGGATTGCAGTATGGAATTAATTCATGAGTCGTCATAGTTACAAAACAAACAAAACTGCACACGTCATCTTACATCAAACTGCACAGTGTCTAACGCTTTGAATGATGTCACATCCTTTTCCCTCCTGAGAGATGAGCGAGGTTCAAAATTAAGAGGTCCTTTCCAAAATAGCCCCCGTATTGCTTCAAAATGGTAAGTTGATATGACTAAACTAAACTAAACTCTCCTGAAATATGTTCAACGAGAGGCAAAAATTAATTGGCATATATCAACACATTTCACATGAATTGATTTCACTGAGCAATCGTCCTCTTTCAAAACAGTATTCCCAATCGAAAAATTTAAAATTTTAAAGCATCATACATGATGCAGCGAAATTTGGATGCGCTTCAGTGTGAAATATGCAACAATCTCTGAACTGAGCACTCCATAGCTTTGCATTTGACTTATTCAGTTGCTGTTAAGTCTGATGTTTATAATTTCTTCTCTATTAATGATGCTTCTGTCTGTAGTTCTTGCAATAAGGTTCACCCTTCATGCTGCAAGCACAGAGACAGATAAGCTTCCCCAACTAGTTGTCATTCCACTGTTGAAACCCGTATGTATTTCCTCTTTCGGGCTTTTTACTTCTCTAATTAACTCTATGTAATTTCCAAACACTAATTGCGCTAAACGCCGTGAAGATGGGTTTCGCAGCTGTCGAATTCCCCATAGCTTGTATTCTGGTGATCCCCTATGATCGATGATAAACGTCATTTATTGAATTACTTGCCTCAATCTACTTACCATGAAATTTACGATTTTCTTCCATAAACGATTCATTACGCTGCATTTCCAAAGTGAAAGTAAACATATTTAACCTTTTAATTGAGGAAAAAATTCACACACACTCAGTCAATTCACACATGGCACTCGAAGCACCGCACCAATTTAATTTTGGAATCTATTGCTCATCTTGCACTATAAAAAAATGACATCTGTTACGATTGTCATGGGACACTTCATTCATGGTCCTTTTATATTGTCTTTATCTTGAAGAACTTGTAATAGAAAAAACAAGGAAGTTTTCTTAGCTTCATTATTCATTTTTGCGTTATCCGTTGGCTGATAATTTCGCTAAATCATTAAATTTGAAAAATATTATTAAATATAAAACCCTGCAATGATTTTCTGCAAAAAAAAAAACATGTAATTAACATAACATCAATGATGGTTCGCTCATTACATTGGCAACATTTCCTAAAATTATTTTTAAAACTTTTATTTTCGTTTTCAATCTTATTTGGTTACTTTTCCATGCTGAAAATTCGATGATTAAAGAAAATAGATAATAATAATGATAAAATTGAGAAAGAAGACAGAAAATGGATCTAAAAAGAAGACAGAGACATAGGATGGGGCTGCACACCGAATAGCACCGGAAAGCATCAAAATGATCTCACTGCGCATAACTAAATGACACTTCGGAAGACGAAAAGCGATGTTTTCTCAAACCGAGAGATTTTCCCTGTTACGGTTTGGCACTCGGCCGACTGAATTTTTCCCTCTTCCACACATGGCTCGCCTTCGGTATCTTATTTTTCTTCGCATTTTCACGTTCGCTAATTTTTGGTTTCGTTTTCACTTTCACGTTGCCCCTACGGAACACATTTGGTTTAACGTATGTTAGTTTTCTTTAGTTAGAGGCCACTCGTCGAAAAAGGCATATGTCGATAATTTTTTTAAATGCAATTCAGATAGTCAGAATAAAAAACTTGGGACTACTTAGATATAAAGTTGCTTTTTTTAAAATTGCATTTCAAATGTATTCTCTTTTTTTCAACATTTGTTTGGGATCTGATGAGCCGCCATTGAATAATACGATCATAAAATGTAAAAAAAAATGCTCCAGGCATACATGGTCCCTATATTTTCGTATTTCTATTTCGGCTACATTTTTCCATGAGACTAGTTTACCTTTGCGAAGAAGTCGACTTCGTTTCCAAATAGAACCTGCCCAAATTACATCAAGTTGGCATTTTTACTCCCTTTTCATATTTGATATTCACTGTGATAGTAGTCATAAAATTTTGAAAATTGGCGTGCATTAAAATCTACACATATTAAGGTTAAATAATTTAGTTTTAAGAGCATAAATCAAAATGTTTTTGAGTTCCATGACATTTTAGTACAATATACTTAAAAGTATGTCTCAAAGTAATAATATTTCCTCTTTTTCCAGCTATCTGCTCTGCGCCGCGAATTCTAACCACAAGAACTACCCTCACAGAGTTCACCCTTTTTATTGCTACAGGAATTCTAGAGATATAACAGAATCCTTTTCTTGAAGACGTATTCTTACAATATCTGACAGAACCACAAGCCGAAGGTGTTTCCAACATCATCCCTGAACGCCGACAGTCCATTCAGAGAAGTGTCAGATCGAGAACATGATTACCTTAAATGAAAACATGATGAATATTCATTGCTTATTGGTGGTTTGTTTTGTTTTTTATGAGCAATTTGCTTTTTTGTCTCGAAGTGTTTTAAAATACTTACATGTGTATTGAATACTACATGCCTACATTTTCACTGTCTGGTAATTCTCCATCATCGCTCTGAAAACAACCTTGTTGAAGCATCTAAATCTTCTTACCGATCGAGCTTCTAAGTAACTAAGTTCTTACTAGAAGTAGTCTAGACTAACTTCTAGTAAGTCTAGTCTAGAAAAAATTTATTTTTTCCTGAGTTCTCCATGACTGTGAGTGTAAAGCTGCAGATTAAATAATATATTGTAAGCGAAGCGAAACAATATCATTTATAAATAATATTTAAATAATAAGAAATTCTTCTAGATATTTAAACTTGGTAGACTTTTTGCAATAACTTCAATGCGTTTTCTTGCACACTGAAGAAACTGGAACTTCGATTTCGGATTCAGCATTTCGTTTACTTTTTTGCTGTTTTTTGCGACAACAGATCTAATAATAATCATCAGTTTTTCAAAAATATTTTACAGTAGTCAGCTCCATAGCAAAGATAAACGAAGTATTTTTAGTTGAATATAGTATTTTTTTGGTCCCTTCGTCATATTTAGTTTTACAAAGTGAAACGAAAGCACTAATATTTTGTCTTTATCGCACCTCTCTGGCCCAGGGAATCTATACCTCATAGCTTTTATTTCATTATTTCATTGTGCATTGCATTTTGGAATTGCAGTTTAAAAAAAATCACATATATTTAGTTACATCATTTATTTATTATTTGCTTACACTTTTTATTTATTATTTAATTAATTAATTATTATCATTTATTTATTTATTTTCCTTACATTATCTATTTATTGTTATCATTTATTTATTTTCTCCCCTTACATTATCTATTTATTTTATGAATTTGAATTTTTCCTCTCAGAAATGGTTTGTAATTTGGTAAAACCAAATTATTTTTGTTTCATTTTTAATATAACTCTATAAATACTACAATATTTTCATTTCTTAACTGAAAGAATGTCTTAAAACTATTTTAGTAAAACGAAATTAAAACATGAAGAATAAAAATGCTCGATAAAAATTTTGGTTGCGTGACAGAAAATCCAAAACAAATTTCTGGCGGTTTCCCGTCTCCACGCCGTTCCAGGTTAAAAGATTTCACTTAGAAGAAGAGACCGTCAAAAATTTAGTTGTCCTCGCAGGTGATCAAAGCAAACAAAGATCGCTAGATTTGAGACAAATCACCAAGGGTAACGTTTTAGTTCCCGTTCATTTCGGTTACTTAAACATTACCTCGAGAATTCTCCCCTAAACCGCCTTGGTTATTTTCTTCAAAACACACCACACACCTGAGAAGCATGCGAGCGTTTTCCTCCTAATAACACGTGCTGGCGAAAAGAACAAGTTGGCGGAGGGGAAACGATAGTTATTTGCATCAAGTCTCAATTTTCGACTCATGCCTCTCTCTTTATGCTGTTCTTTAACCCCAAGTGGAGGGGTGGCGGTAAATTGGCGGACTATTAAGGGATTTTCATACCATCTGCCGAGGGAAGCACCATCATCATTATTGCCAGGGCCAGAGGCGAAACTCGAGAAAAAGTCATTTTTCAACTCGACCGCAAACACACTGCGGGTGACGCGTCTCTTTCACTAAGAGATCAGGGGATTGATAAAGATGGTGAAATCTCTTTGCAGCACGTCGATCACAAAGTCAACTCGCCATTTTCTTTCCTTAGTAACCCTACAACCGAGAAGAGTGTAGAGTCAATCAAAACAGGATCTACGGATTGATTAAGATTGTCAAATCCCTTCGCAACACGTCCATCTCAAAGTCAATTCGCTGTTTTTACTTATCAATTTCATGATTGAGAAGAATCTAGAGTAAATCAAAGCAGGAGTCTTGGGATTAAGATGGCCTAATCTCTTCTTTCAACGCATTGATCACAAGGTTATCTCGCTATTTTGCTAAGTAAATTTACGATAGAGAAGAATGTAGAGTAAATCAAAACACTGATCTCAGGATTGATTAAGATTGTCAAATCTCTTTGTAACACCTCGAATTCAAAGTTAACTCATTGTTTTTACTCAGCAACCATGCAACTGAGAAGTGAGTAGAGCAAACCAAAACAGGGGTTCGGTATTGATAAAGACCATCTAATACGTACATATCAAAAATAACTCACTATTTTTACTTAGAAACTTTATGATGATAAGATTGTAGAGTATATCAAAAGAGGAATCTGAGGACTGACTGAGATAATCAAATCTCCTCGTAAAACTTCCATCTGTAAATTAACTCGATATTTTTTACTCCGTAACTTTACGACTAAGGGGAGTGTATAGTGACCAGTCTGTTATCATTTGGGAAAAAATGAATCAGAAGCAATACGAAGATTTATTTTATCAACATTAATATTCCTTATTGATGCTAAGTAACAGTATAGAAATTTGTTATTTGTCACTACATCAGAGAAGTGACTATATTCGCAATGCTAGTTTAATCTCGCTAAATTGAAGTAGTAATCTGTTTAGAAGAATAAGGAAAGAAAAAGTTTGTAATTTCACTGCTTAGATTCCCCTCTTTTTTTTTTTAAATTTTCCAAGAAAGCAAAACGATTATCCTTAATACCGGCAAAACAATTTTAGTTCCAATTATATTTTAAATTCTCGAAAATTACACTCACTTTTCTCGATAAGACCTCCACAGTATCATGCACCGCAGACGGATATGATTCCTTCAAAATATGTGTCTGCCCAAGGAAGGAACAACGAAAAAAAATTTCATCCAAAATCACTGCAGTATCATGAGCACTTGTTATTACCCAGCCCATCCCTAATACCGGTCAGGGCAGACGGGAAGTACGACCGTCAAAATAAAACAAAAACGAAGAACAGTCAAAATAAGAGGCAAGAATAAGGCTTGTTATAAGATAAGTGGAAGTTACCTACCTGACACCCTTTTTTCACTGTTTTCTCCGATATCTCATCACGCTGTCAAGGGAGGGGCAGTGTTTAGAATACCTGATAGGTTAGGCTTATATAGGCGTGATAAATAATAAGTGATGAAGCTACTATTAGGCAGTGATTTCCTCCTGCTTGCTTTAATCTGATTGTGCTGATCGCCTAACATGGGAACTGCTCGCATATCTTACCATCGAAAGCTTAGCTGGTTTGGTGGATTATGAATTAGGTAGGAAACAACCGTTGCAAGTGAAGTCCATGAAATGAAATTTTATTCATTGCCGGCTGAGATTGCGACGAAGGAGGCAAGTGATGGAAACCTATTATACCTTGTTAAAATTTGCTGGATAAGTATACCTGTCGTTTAAGTGCAGAATTTGTAAATCGGCAGCTGATCAATATACCGTTTTGAAACCGACATTACGGACCTTATAGGAAAGATCTGTTAATTACACAGGTCTGCGATGAAAAAATTGTCGGCAAAGCAAGTGGTGTTTTTTGTAGGTTTTTTTATGCTGATTACTGGAAAAATAATGAAAAAATTCCATCACATACAGTTTCATCACAAATCGTAATCTATTTTTTACGAATTTAGTACATTTCGGACCAAAAAAGTATTATTTATATGAGTTCGATAAACATATTTATGGACTTCAATAGTAAATTGGTGGATTAAACTGCCAAACAAGAAAGAAGAAACTATTTCAATCCAGAATATTCATCTGAGTCGATAAATTGCCTATTAAAAACAATATTAAAGACAGAGGGAGCCAATTAGAACCGGATACCTCTCCTGCTTGCCAAAAAAAGTGTTACTTCCACCGCTTCACATAAAATTAGGTCTTATGAAACAATTTGTCAAGGCTTTACCAAAAGAAGGTGAATGCATCAAATATCTTTGCGACCAGTTCCCGGGTTCATCCGAAGCAAAACTGAAGGAAGGTGTGCTTGTAGGATCAGCCATCAGGAAAATGATGAAAGATGAAAATTTTGAGACTTAAATGGAAACAAACGAAAGAAAAGCCTTGGAATCTTTCAAACTAGTTATTACTAGCTTTCTTGGAAACAAAAAGGACCCAAACTACAAATCTATTGTAGAAGAGATGATAAAAAATTTCAAGATTTTAGGCTGTAAGTATGAGCTTAAAAGTTCATTTTCTCGATTCGCACCTGGTCTATTTTCCTGAAAATTTAGGTGCAGTTAGTGAGGAACAAGGTGAAAGATTTCACCAAGATATAAAGGAAATGGAGAGGCGATATCAAGGAAAATGGAATGTCAGCATGATAGACGATTACTGCTGGATGCTACAAAGAGACAATCCCTGCAAAGTTCACGAGAGAAAAAGTGACAAAAGAACTTTTTAGGTAAAGAAAAAACGTTACTAAAAGGACTTGTAACTTTCTACCTATACTTAACAATTACTTGAACTAGGATATAAATGCAATTTATATGGATTTACGAATTAATGAAATTTAAATGAAATGTCAAAATTTCGCGATTTCAACTGTTTCCTTCAAAATATGCAATCACTTTGTAAAAAATCCTTACGTGATAGAAATAAATGGATTTCATTTTTAGAATCAGCACAAAAAATAACATAAAAATCAGTCATCAAAATTAAAACAATTTTCAAAAAGTATTTTTTTGCAGGCCTGTGTTATGAACGGACGAAGCTGACACTGCTTTCCGTATTTCGCATCCAAACTATACGTTCAAGACATTTGATCCATTAAAGCATTTTAAATACACAAGCTTCATACATACGCAGCAGAAGCTCGTCATCTCAGAAACAAGTAGGTCTATAAAAATATACCTTTAAAAAAGTGCCTTTTCTAAACCGAATTGCTTGTATCTGCTACATCAAAATTGTGGCATTCAATGACAGAAGTTAAGTTTTCTGCATTTTAATGGCGTTGATTGCTCAAGTTTTGCGTCTGTTTAATCTACTGTGTTTCCTCTTAATGCATGAACTGCTGAATTCTTAAACTACTGAATACTTGATCAAAAACTGTCCAAATAATTACTATGGCCCTCTCCGAAAAATAGTTTCCTTATTCGAATAATTTCTTTATAACAAGTGAAAAATATAATTGAATAATACGTAATAAGCAGGAAGTGCCGTTTTTTTGCAAAAATCCTATAAAAATTATTCGAAAAAAGGCAAGGAAAACAGTTTAGTATAAAAAAGATTAAGACAGAAAATTGGAAGAGTTCTAGTTTTCTTATTTCCCCTATGATGCTGCAACCTGGTAGGTAGATTGAAATACAGTACCGCTTTTCTTCTTTTTTTGTATATTATTTCGTTACATTCAACATTACTCTTTAGACATAAGTTTAGATTTCGCGAGAAAAGAATATAGTTTTTCACAGTCAAATAATAGTAATCTAATGCGATTAAAAAATGTTTTTTTGTTACTTTTTATTGCATGAGATCATTGCATGAGACGAAAAAATAAATATATGAGCTTCTGAAATATTTACATCAGGTTTTCCTGATCTGTAGCCCCGATAGACGAGCCGCCAAAGCATTCACACGTCTCTACTCAAAAGACTCCCTGCTCCCATTCCGAATGTTACAAATAAATTATGAATTATTATAAATGATCACCGTTAATGTAAAAATCATAAGTTCCTAAAATCCGCGCCTTATATAGAGTTATCAGGAGTGAAATAAATATTATAAACTAATTTCATAAGTGGATGCAAGAATACGCCATTTTTGATAGTGATTTTTATATTGGTCAAGTAATTCATAAAGATATCACCCCGCCCTGGCGCTAAGTCTTTTGGTGTATCTGAATGATTGGATTGCCGCAGATAGCATTTTAGGCACTGTGATCTGTTGCAAAATAGCCACCTCAGGTTAATGCAGATATTCCCCCCCCCCCAAGGAGGTATATACTGTCATTGACATTACGTCGTTTCTGTTCTCCTAGGGCAGAGGTTCCCAACCTGTGGTACACGTACCCCTAGGGGTACGCGAAGGACCATTTGGGGGTACGTGAAATCAAAATTCTTAATGGTGGAAGCAAGAAAGCATAGCGAATTAAAAAAGTTAGAGAGTGTTATTTCTCCAAGTGAATACTTGCTATTTTATAACTATATCACTTGAATAGTTGATTATTACGAAGTGTAATTTTTAGCTATCCTTATAAGTTAATCGAAACACCTACAATACTGGTTTCATTTGCTGTGGTGTTGAACTAAACATTATTGTAAAAATGGAATAAAATGTTAAATCAAAAATAAGTTCTGCAAATGTTATTAATTCGAGTCATTTCACTTTTAAGCTAACCTTAACATTATTGATAAAACTTCTTGGCATAGACGGGTGGTTGTGTGTGTGTGGAGGGAGGGGGGGTTGGATATGATAGTAGGGGGTACACGAAAACAAAAAGAAAAATCAAGGAGAGCGCGTGGGAAAAAAGGTTGGGTACTGAGTCCGGATATTTCTCATCAACGGTGCCCCCAAGGAGGGCATACTGGTCAGGTAAGTGTGTTAAATCGTAACTGGAGTTAACCAAAATCACATGATCAAGGAATTATTCCATCGAGCCATATTCACTTTCTGTGATTCAAACAATTGAAAGGAGAATATTATGTCCGCCGAGGAGACTTTAACAAACGCAGTGAGTATAACTAAGTTAATCGAAACGTTGAGCCGAGCAGAAAAAAGTTACTCAAATAATAATAAAAAAACTTCGTATTTGATGCACTCTAACTTTTTAAAAATTAGATTTAAGCGGGCACTGTGATTCTGGGAAAGTGTACTACATTGACTAGAAAACTAATAAAGCATTTTGAAAACAGAAAAGTTTCTCATCTATTAAAAAAGTACTGATTTTAACTTTGAACAGTTTTTCATACATTTGTTTGTCTCCTGATGCCTTATGCTGCGACCCACTCTGTTACAAGAGAGAAGAAAATTTTTACTGCGAAAATCTGGAGTCGTCACATTCAAAAGTCAAAATGCAAGAAATGACACATTTCATAACTGGCCTTGACGGACGTGTCCTTGTTGACTTTTAACGGAGAATATATTTTATAATCGGTCAATTATTTAGAAATCTTGCATGAAAATCGCCCAGTGATTTTAGAAAAGTGTTCAAAATGTGTGAAATGCCACTTCACCCCAACGAAAACAAAGAGGTAAAATTAATTCATTGAGTTAGATGTTTTGAAGTGGCATCTTAATACAGAATATGTTTAATAGATGAATGAAAAGGGTAAAAACAAACCCGGTTTGCCGTACCGCATTATTTTAACAGCATAACAATATGCCAACTAATTAACTAAGTGCTTATATTTCTATTAAAAAGAAACATATTCCATCTGTAGTCATTAAAATCTTTTCCAAGATACTTTTTTAAACATATTTCCCAACACACATGCGCCAAAAGAATCCGGTCTTACGTTATGATTTATGCATTGAATAGAAGCTTGCAGGTGAAAGCAATAAAAATGCCCGAATGCAGACGATTCACCTGTGGAGTAGAGCAGAATAGGACAGATAAATACTGAATATCCAATAGGGGCTACTTCAAGCACAGAGCCCGGTGCTTCTTGTTCAGATAGGTTTTAGATTACGAGCAATTTCCCCTGGATACTTTAAGATAAATGCTGGTATCATTAACAGGGGATCAGCAGCTGTTTTTGAAACGCGAATCGAGTATTTTTCATGACTTTCATCAAATTATTTTCAAGATTTCCTTTTTTCTTTTATTTTGATTTCCGCAAATGTAATTGTTAGAGATTGATTCATTAAATGTAGCGTTTTCAAAAAATGAATACTGTTCGTTTCAGAAACCTGTGCCAATGACTTTTGGACAATTTACTCCGCAGAGCAATGATACGCAGTGTGCAAGAAGAGCACTTTCCGGAGTTGTTTGTCAGGAGGGTTTTTTTCTTTAACTTTTCTTTTCTGGTGTTGATATTCATATTGTAAAGAAAATCGTCCGGTGTGTGTATGGTGAAAAGAGACCAACAAGCAGGTAACAACAAATAGCACTTGTTCAAATTAACAACACAAACAGACAGAAGTTCGCCAATAAGAACAGCAACAGCACTTTCAATACCGCTCGGCGTCTATCAGCTTACTAGTTCGCACAGCGGATAAAACTCCAAAGAGAGATTCCAAAGACGTTCGCACTCCAAGGGCAATCCTAGTCGATCAACACGTTCGAAGTCGATCAACACACACGCAACTACTAGTAGATCAAAAACTTTACTCTGTGATCCAAGGACGGTCCTTTTATAGTCTCCCCGACAGGCCGTGACGTCACATGGAATCATCTGGATAAATCCGGATCTCGGCCCCTAATAGAAGAAGAAATCCAACGAATCTTAAATCCTAATAGAATCAAGAAAATTCCAGTACTTTTGAGATCCCACATTTCGTCGCCAAAATGGTCGCCAAGGTCGAGTGTCGATGACTCAATCCCCCCGGCATTTCCATTCATACCCCTGTAGAACTTTCTTCCCATTCATAAGACTAACATTGCTGGGAAGCGACTTTCCATGTTCGTAAAAATATTCTATTTGAATCGTGTTATTTTGTTTTATTTCGAAACTTTTGTAATGTTTCTATGTACTGCTTCATAAAAAATTAACAAATCCTCCTCCATCTTTCATCTCACCCAATTTTAGACAAATCAAAGCCGACTGGCGAATACGCAGAAACGCGGAGGGTTTCCATATCTGGAAAAAAACAGTAACAGTTCACGTAAATTTTTAGGCAGAAATTAAATCTAAATATAAAAATTTTTGGGAAGTGGATAAAACTATTTGTAGGAATAAGCATTGAAAAAGAATTTATAATTTGGTAACCACTGAAGAAGATTAATAAAAAATTTTTATATAGGTATAGAGGATTTAGAGTTAAAGTAGACCGCGTCGATGAGATTCATTTCTGAGGAAAGAGACCTCAAAATTGATTAGTTGATAACTGTGACATTATATATCATTATTACAGAGAACATATAACACTTCTACACTACCGTGTCAGTGTAGTGCAAAATGGACCAGTAGCGTAGCGGCCGGGGAGTAAGCGGAGTATAGACGCCCCCGGGGGCAGTATTAGGGGGCACCATGGAGACAAAAAATTATTGCGTTTATGCCATTTTTAAAGCAAAATATGATAATCATATTATTTCCCGGGTGCCACTTACTCGCTCAACGCCACTGGACAGGGGGACAAAACGTGACTTATTTGTCGCTTTCTAAAGTCAAATACGATGAAGGGGCGAAAAAATATCATGTCCCGGGCACCGTTTGCATATGTTAAGCAGTGATGATGAAGGGGGGTGGCGAAAAAATCACATTATGACCCGGGAGCCACTTACCCTCGCTACGCCACTGAAATGGGCAAAATATGGATTTGGTCCACTTTAATTCTGAACCCTCCATATACAGGGTGACAATTATCGAGCTATATGAAAAAAAACCTTGATAATTTTTGAACCGTTGCCGAGATTCAGTTAAAACTTGGCGGTTGAATGCAGGGCATGTTGGGAATTTTTTTGAGCATGCGCACTCTTATTGTTGTTCTTCATTTTTGGTTGAAAATGTAGAAATACAGCGTTTCTGAGCGTATATCGATCGTCAAGGCATAATTTGAGCAATAACAGCCCGATTGCGGCTCAAAGGAAATTTGCGGCCGATTACAGCCGGTCTAAGTGTTATAATAATCAAAAATGTGATTGAAAAGTTCGAGAGAACTGGTAGTGTCCATGTCTCGACACTTCAGCGATTTTTGCAGAATTTTGCTCTTCGTTGCCCCACGTCATAGCCATTGATGGCAAGCATATCGAACATACCATAAACTAATCCGAATATCTGTAGTTACTTTTAAAATTTGAATAAAATTTTTGAACTCAGTAGTTTTTGAAAATTTAATTTAATATAGTTCAATAATTGTTACCCTGTATATATACCTCGAAATTCGTTACCTTGAATGCCCAGCGTCATGAATTATTTTATAAACAATAGTTAATATTATTCGCGAAATTAATGAATTATATATTCAATAATGGGGTCAATTCACGTCGTGCCATAGTGGTATGATAAGTGCAATTGCGCTGCAATCTAACTACACGTTGTCATTCTATTCTGTGACGTCACTCTCTCTTTTTTTCCTCTTTGAAGATACGCGATGAATTCCAAAATTACACTTGCTCGGCGGACTTAAATTGCATCAAGTGAGCATGAACTGACTCCATTCGGCAGTTGCAGTCACGAGCAGTTAAGATGTGTAATAATCTCCCCTTAACTGGTTTAACTGATATTAGCAACAAAGTACTTTTATATTTACTTTATGTTAAAACCACATACATATATAATTTCTCCGTTGATCATAAACTATATCGAAAAAACAACTAGATTTTCAATTCCTACTCACATTAATATTCAAATAATCTCATTTGTTTTCTTTAAGCAGAATTTGCTTTAGATGAATTTTGGGTTAAGGCGAACAAATTATAGAAATGTTAAGTCCGCTTGGATCCTACATTTAAAAAGGTCATCGAATTTGGGATTCCTTGTTATAAAGCTATCCATAATGAATTTTCAGCGATTAATTTTTGACATTACAACAAAACTGAGTTTATTAGCGATGCCATATTATCAGACTTCCCGTGCAGTGCAATAAACATAATATAAAATTTGCAGCTTTCCAAGAAAATTGCTTAGATTTCGGAAGAGATTGAATCCGTCTGAGACAATATAATAAAGTTTTCTTTCAAATTTAAACTGGAACACATTGAAAAGTATATTTTTATAATACGAAGGAGGAATTACTTTCTAAGAAAACCTTAAAAAGTGAAATGCCCAATAAAATGAAGTATCGAAATGAAGCAGGGTTATCCGAAAAGTTCATGATATATTCATTTATAATTAGAATCATTCGGTATTATTAGATAATAATTAATTCTGTATTATTAGATAAGATTCCGCATGATTAAAATCATTCAGTATTATTCTTCTATTACGATTATAAGTACAAGGTTGTTCTAATTAAAGGTCTCCTGTCCGAAAGGCCCTAGAACCGGTTCTATGGCTCGAAACGAAACAAAAGTTCGCTAGTATGTCGTACAAGTAATGCCCTCTGTGAAAACTGAAAGAAAGAAAAAAAAATGGGGGAGGGGTGAAATATTTAAAATTTTCTTCAAAGGTGGCGATGTGCCATTATCGGTTTTTATTTATTTATTTATTCCTTCTCTCTTTTTCTTCCTTTTTTTTCATTTTTCAAAGAGTGCATCACTTGTACTACATATTAGCGAAATTTTGTTTCGCTTGGAGCCATAGAACCGGTTTTAGAGCCTTTCGGATAGGAGACCTTTAATTATAATAACCCTGTATATAGTTGAATATAGGATAAATGGACATTCAACTTCAAAATCTGATAGAATTCAGTTTTGCATTTCAATCGCGGAGAGATAAAGCTTTCTTGCAGTCCAAAAAGACAAAAGAATTAGATACAACTTAAAATGCAAAGGAAATGGAATTGATATGTTTATGTTTGGAGTGAATAAGTTAGCTTAAATTACACCAAAGGAATAGTAACATTTTATCGTAACCAAGTTGTTCAAATGATACGCTTCGCTAATTTTGATGCATAGCCTGTCTGTTCTTTTAGGCGGTGTTAACTAATCAGGGTTTCTTTGACCGTGGAAAAAGAAAAGCGCATTTCTTAAAAGGAATATCAAACAATCAGGAATAGAGAATAACCAGAATCCTTACTGATAAGGATCTTGACAGTTTTAGTATATTAGAAGTGATAACGGAAAAATTACTGATGGTAATTTGAATATGCCTTGTGATTATGCTCCAGCAGTTCATACATGCCGTATCTACTGTGACGTGAAGAAAACGTGAATCAATGAATGATCGTAATTTGCTTGAGGGAATCCAGTTAACAATTTGCATATATTTATTTTTCGTACTTACAAAGAGTTAAAGATTCTTTACCCGAAGAAATTGCTTTATATGCGCATCGAAAACGTTCGTAATTCTATAATGATAGTTTGCTCAATACTAACACCAGGACCATCTTCAGTCCAGGAGGATGAGTTTTGAAAGCATACTTCCATTCAGCAAAACGTTATTGCTTAAATGAACAATGATATATATTTGAAAATATTGAGGCAATTTTAAGAGAAGTTTTTAAAAAATAGCATAATAGCGCTACTATACTTTTTATTAAAGGTATTCTAAATAATGTAGATCCTTGACCTTAAATCAATGGATTTCAATAATATAAAAATTCAATGGACCAATTTTAAAACGGAATTAATTTAAATTTATGAATTATTTTTAAAAACAATTATGTATGTCTTTTGAAAATTCAAATAGCAACAAGCAGAAATTCGTTCTAAGACAGTACAGTTATTACTTCTGCACAATAATCAGTAAAGCAAATCAAAATTTAGTTCCTTATTAGTTGTGTGAGAAAATTTTTATATTCTAGCACCATCTATTGGTTATTACCTAACTGGTCATTGCACACACACAGTACAACTTTTCATTTAACATCTAGCGAGCTTAAGTTAAGGCAACCAGATATCATGAGTCAGCCAGGGCAATCCCGAATTTCGTCTATTTGTCCTAGAAATAAAAAGTGATCGGATTTTACTTATAAGTAAATAGTTCATATATTCAGAGAGAAAGAGAGAGATTAATCAGAATTGGTTTTTAAAAAACTAAAATAGCTCTTTTTAAATAAAAGCAAAGTGAATTCTTCTTTCCGAATTTTGCTACACTTATAGTGTCCAAATATTCCTGATTAGCCGAGACAGGCCCCAGATTCGATTTCTTGTCGGATTGAAAACGTTCTCCGTTTTTGAATTATATAGTTTATATGAAACAGTTTAGCTGAATCATTCAAATAAATCATAAAATAATAAAAGTAATAGCAAAATATTTTATTTATACTTTCTGAACGAGAATTGCATTTTTTAATAGTTTAAAATTTATTGTTTCTGATTTTTTTAAAATTCATTTTTTGGAAATTGTCCAAGACCATCCCTCCTTTCCCAGTCAGCATTCTGGATTGTTGGCTAGTGTTCCAGAGGATCCAGGACCGATGTTCAGAAAACATGGTCACTTTAAGCTAAGAAGAAACATTGGCAAGATGCACATCGGCTTTGTGGAAAGGCTCGTCGCAGCCCACACAACCTGCCCATGCTCCTGTCCGTGAACCCCGTACGCGCGTGCTCAGAGGGAGTAGGAGGGTCGGCGGAACGAAAAAAACAACCCTCGGAATAGTCTCCCTGGGGGGAGGCGGTGCAAGAGTGACGCCTCGAGCTCACCAGAACGTGATGTTTATTGTAACGGAATGGGAAGATAAGGCGGATAATTTAGGGTGGCATTCCTTTGCCTCAACGAGGGGGCGCAGCGCAAAGGGTCTATTAGCCAAATTCGCAAACCACGCTTTCGGTGTAATTCAATCGAATGCAGAAACCGCGGCTGAGGCGGAGGGGTGTTGCCAGTAATTGTTGCACGGTTTTGAAGATGACTTTTGAAGGCTATTACGGAAGAATAAAAAAGTGTTGATGTCAGAGGAGTATAAGATGTATTATTGGCTCTTGTACGGTTTAAATACGACGGAATGGAGAATTTTCAAGCGAGTGTAACAACTTTCATCTTCAAGATTTGAAATTTCTTTTCATCATCCAGACGTATAGCTACTATACAGTCACTGCGGTTTGCATAGTCACAATAAAGATAATTCATATTTTGATTTGATTTATACACTTACGAATCCTACATTGTTTAGCAACGGATTCCGAAACTCTCCGCGCTTTTGCGCATGCGCCGGGGGAGTTCTTTTCATCAAAATAGGGGACAATTGACGATTGGAAGGGGAGATGTTTACATTTTAGCATGATCTAACATAGAAATCCGGAAATGCGCTCTTATGACTCATTGCCTGACACCCCTTTCCGGTGTAAAATCGTCCAAAAGTACTTGTCTCGGAATCCGTTGCTAAACAGTACCTTTAATTTTCGTACAAATATTATTATGTCTTGCCAAGGATATATGTCTGAAGCATCATCTCGTAAACTTGAACTTTGGCTTGTCAAGTGAAATGATAAAACATTGGAAGATAACTTCTTGTTACAAACTATTAAATTAACTTCATGCCAGGACATGGAACTGTTTATCAACTTTATATCAACAAGAGGCGCATGCTAAGATATTATCGCTCTTCACTAATCTGTAAATGCAAACTTAAAATTCTTTGCATACGACATCACATTACCGTTATTTCGATAAGTGTCGTATAAAGACAATTCAGAGATAAATTTTGCCATTTGAAAAGAGCTCAAGGTATGCCAGTAATTTCGAACAGCAAAAAACATCATTTGTTTATTATTGAACTGGAATCTTCGTGCATCTCTTATGTAAATAATTCATTGAGTGTACTAAGCAAGTCTCCTCCCCCCTCAAAAAAAGAGAAACTAAATAAAAATAATTATTAATTATAGTAATAAATACAAGCAATTATAAAATAACATAAAATTGAAAGAAGTAAATAAAAGGAAGTATAATGATAGAGCCAGCTGAAAATTTATCATAAGGAATTCCACCTGAAATTGATACCTTAAAATCAAAAATTAAAAGAAGCAATATTTCACAAAAAAGGATACATGGATATAAAAAAATTTTTAAAGTAAGAGAAGATAAGTGTATTTATTTGAATTAATAAAGAAAAAAAAATTGTTAAAAGAAATCAAGGGGGAAAAACTGAGTAAAACAGTTGCATATTAGATTTATAAATATTTTTGAACATAATATTAGAGATTGGAAATAACACTATTTATATTTAGTTGTGTGAAGAAATTCTGCAAGCGATAAGAAAGGCGACTTCGTATTTACAAACGAAATGCGAGCTTTTGGTCAGTCCTTTTGTAAAATTTTAAGTTTTTGTTGAATCATTTTCAGGCTGTCTTGCACATGCGGGCACCAAAAAATAACGTACCCCACGTTTTGAATTTCACTTGTGGAGTAATTAATCATACAGGTTACTGATCTGTCGATGAAACCTCTGTAAATATTCTCCAAAAAAACAAATAGCTTTGAGTAACGCAATCTGATGCAAAACATTTTAGACCTTTTTAGGGTCTGCCTCAGCCAAATTTTTAACACAAGGCATATTTATACGTAATTAATTACTTCGATATACTTCCTTAGGCCATTCCATGCAATCTGCATTATATGTAATTTGTGTAAAATTCTGTTTCCTTATCCACTTACAACCTAAAAGTCCCCCAGAGCAGAAACACACCTCCATTGCGCAAGAATTCAAAAAATTCCTTGCAAGGCAGCACTCACACTGCTCGACATCAAACGCAAAACGCCTGAAACTATTTTAGTGTCAATTCTTGTAACTGCTGTTAATTCCTGATAATGACGGCATTGAAAAATCGTAAGTTATTACCAGAAGAAAATATCCAAGCCTCGTTTCTTGCCTGCGGGGGTAGGAATCGCGAGTCACCAAGAATCTCTTGCGCTGAGGGGATGGAAATGGGGGGCATGATGTGGACATAATTCATCATATTTTAGGATACCGACTAAGAAATGGATAACAAGTAGTCGGACGCAAGCGACAGATCCCTCTCCAAATGTCTCGTATAATTCGCACTTTCGGTTATCTAATTGATATCTCAAGTGCATGGAGCGAGAAATAAGCCGTCAGGTTAATAAATGTGATTTGGGAAAAACACTGAGATCTAGATTTGGATCTCGTTTTATTTATATTCTTTGGATTTTGTTAGTTTAGTGCAGAAATAGAAAGGAAAATGGATAAGGATACCCAATAATAAATGTACATTTGTCGATATTGAAGATTCATTAAATATCGATAATTGTGTTAGCATAAGAAAAACATTTGACTTTTTTTTGTCAAATTGAGAGCTTTGGGATAATGATAATTTTTTTTGGATTGCTTATAAGGGAAATAAGAAATTACGAGATTGTCAACATAGATTTTGTGAGGATTGTCATTTTTAGAAATAAGTCGAATTAGGGGCAAAATCTAGGTGAAAGTGGAAAAGCTCCGCAATAGAATGGGCATTTCAGAGATTTATTTCAGAAAACACTTTACATATTCAATAGAGATTTAATTTGTTTTTGGGCCTCGGAGTAAAAGGAACAATTGCTTGTAGAATAGAGCATATGTGAGAATAGAAAAGGGCGAATTGAACTTGAAAAATAAATAAGTACATTGAGAGAGATAAAGAAAGACAGCGATAGAACTAACTACATGTGAAACTTCAGGTTAAAATGAAATATTTACATTTGTTTATTAAGGACAATATTTGCGAATGGAGGATATTCATGATAAGGGACCATGAAATTTGTCTAAAATTTTTCTGTCTTCCTTAATATGGCAAAAATTTTAGATAATAGAAATTCAAAGCATTTAACCAGATGTAAAATGACCACGTAAAATGTTAAGTCGTCAAGATTTGTTTCAATTAAATTAATTTTTTTTTGCTTCCAAATATGTTACATAATATTTCATAGCATGAGACTCATTTTCTCACAAGTTATTTAACTACTTTAAGTTAACTATTTTTCTAATGATCTGCTGTCATGCACCTGTCTAAAATTTTGAGTGCTTAAATTTGCCATTCTTAAAATAATTTATAACTTACGTTTTATTAATCTTGCTTTGCGATGCTGAAAGTTAATGCGAATACAGTGTGGAAGCTTTAAATAAGTGCCCGTTACTTGGATATTGATGTGATATGAGTAATTATGCTCTTCCCTTAGAAATGAACTACACTAAAATGTTATGAAAAAGAGAAAAACAATAACACGAATGGTATCTTTTCCTCGGAAAAGTTTAATGCTGACAATTCATGCTCAATTTAAGAGTGTCTCACTACTGAAATCAATTTACATTCACATGATCTGCTTCAAATGCGTAGCACCAATGTAATTCTGGAATCCATTGTGCATCCTGTAGAAGGAAAAAAAGTGATGACACATCGCAACTTAAGAGAAAGTGCTGCTAACATAATATGCTGCTACGTTTGTCCTGCTACTGTGACATCACACGAATTGACTTCATTTAACTGCGAAATCGATAGCCAAATCGAAATCCAACCAAGAAAAAAGGCGAGAGGCCACACCACATTTTAATATAACGTGTAGTTAGATGCTCGATGAGATGCGCAGTGGCGTTTAACACGTGATTGTGACGTCAAATGAATAATCTACTGTCAATTTATAGCTTTCGCCTTTTCCCTTGGAAATTTTTCATAAAATAATAAACAAGAAAGGAAAATTTCCTTTCAAATTAACTTCTTGAACAGAATCTATAAGATGACAAATGGTATTAAATAATATGTGGCAATGCTTCTTACACGTTCATTGATTAGCACATAACCTACATTTATTTATTGGTACAGTGAAACCTCTCTGAGCGGTCACCCCTCCGTTCCGAGAAAAATTGGCTGCTCATAGGGATGGCCGCTCTAAAGGGTTTTCGTTACAATTACAGGATAATTGCTATAATGCATAATAGAAAAAAGTCTGACACATATTTCTTATTTAAAATGAAGTTTGAGTCTTATCTAAAGAGAAAACAGTAATTTATTTAATAATTTTTTACATTTTTTGAAAAAAGGATACAATTTGTGACTGTTTTAAGTTTTTACCCTTTCGGAAAAAACCATTTTTTCAAGTTCGTTTTTCAGTTTAAAAAGAAAATCTCTAACCGATGCGTTTGTTAAATGGGATGGGCGAACCCATCCGGCGGCCGTTCAGAGGGGTTGGGTGGCCGTTGCTAGGGGTTATTTTAACATTAGGTCTAAGGGCCGAAAAATCCGTGCCACGAAAAATTGGCCGTTAAGAGGGGTGGCCGCTATGCAGGGGTGGTCGTTCGAAGAGGTTTCACTGTACATCATGTAACACCACTCCATATCCCTCCAGCAGTAATATTAAGGGTTATTTAAGTGGAAGAAGAAAAGTTTCAAATTAGATATTTTAAAATGTGTTCGTATTCTACCATAATTAAAAATTGAAATTTTCCATCATACTTTTCAATACTAATAAATATAAGAGTAATAAAATAATAAATAAATAAATAAAAAATATTTTCATTCAGAATTTTCATCAAAATTTATCAAATAAAGCTGCATTAGTTTGATGGATTTTCAATTCAGCAGCTTCCTTTTTTTTAATTTTTTTTACCTACATGTAGAAAGAAGCCACGAAAAATTCCCTCTGCCCATAAACGGGTTGGGATTCGAAGTTTCAAGAAACTCTTCTTTATTATTTTTTTTTATTTATTTGTTTTAATAAGACGTGAATTTAAACTTCGAGAGAAATTAATAATTATTATGACTAAGAAAAAAAGAAAATCACAATTTAAGATATTTTATCGAAAGCGAAATGTCATATATCAACAGGGAAACCTCTCCAGATTAACTTTTTCCCACCATTTTTAACAATTGCATTTCGGCCTTTAGTTTTTAGAAGGAAATAGATTTCACTGTAACCATAATCCAATTAACCATTTCTTTAAAAATAAAAGTACAGAAAAGAAAGAAAAAAAAAAAAAAACCGAAACGAAACGAAAAAGGCGAAGTAAAAGCCAAGCAGCCCTCACGCGGTGGCCCTGAGGTGTGGCCAATTACTGGTGACGATCCACCTGCGGGAAGAACATTCCACAAAACTACGAAATGAGGCCTCGCAGTAATGAGAGGTCTGAGGACTGTGATTTGGGCGAGGGCTACACTGTCCTTCACTTTTTCTTCCTTCCTTCTTGTTATTACACACAGTTTTCTTTTTTCATTTTCTTTATCTTCTTGATTTTGTACAGCTCCTTTCTCACTTGTG
>BGPR01000161.1:1031430-1091682 GCA_013235015.1 Araneus ventricosus | reverse complement strand
CCAAGTAGCATAATAAAGAATAAAAGAAATTCTCCTTTCTGTAATCGTAAGCAATATTTGTAATTATCTTTTTAAATGCTCAAATAAATCAGCGATATCATAATTAAACAGAAAAAAACCACAGCTATATTTACTTTGTTTCAAATGTATTTTCGTGCACGAATTAAAACATAAAACCTGGTTATATGTCTACTAACCCTTGTTGCGATTACTCGTCAGACGTAAATTAGTGGAATAAAATAAAACTTTCTTTTAAATTTTGAGCAGACTTCGCAGGTGGTTGCGTTCTTTTTTTCCACTCCTTTTCTTTCTTCCGTTTAGAACAATAATGAAATCCTTTGTTTCTTTAATTGTGACATACTCGAATTAAAAGGCCGAAGCCATCCGAAAGTTCAGATTTTGTTCTTAAAGAAGAAAAAAATTTCTAATTTGCAACGCGTTGGAAACAAAACGGATTTTTTTGTTTCTTTTTCTTTTTTCGAACAGGCGAATCGTGAATACGAACACCAGAAATAAAGAAAAAGTAAGTAGAGCCATTACAATTACCGCGGTATCTTTGAATGTTTTTTCTGCCCGTTCTAAAGAACGCCTATTACACTCGTATCTGTTGCGAAAGGTACAAAGTTGGTGTTTTTGGTGAAGGATAGTGTAATTGCTTCCAGGACTATGTACAAAGATTCAGTGATGGAAAAGATAATAAAAGTAAAATGGATGAAAAACGAGTTCATATAGCTCTTGCATTCTTTTGGGTTCTGTGCACTTTTTTTCTTTATTTGAAATATTATGTCAAAGACTCTTAACAAGAAAGCGCACAATGAAGACGTGCCAATAAAAATAAAACACGCGACTCCAATTGTTCTTTATCTGAAGGTCGAGGCAATAAATTTTGTTCTTAAGTCAACTTGACCAGCTGCAGGTTTTTAAATTGCTAAATGTTAACTAAAAAGAGAAAATAGTTATGAAATCTTAGTATCATTTTGTTTAATATATGAATTCGGAGAAAAGACGTTAATTTTCTCTTATTAGACCTGCTCGGAGTAAAAGCAAAATAATAATTAAAAAAATTAAGTAGTAAAAGAAATCCTTAAAAAATCAAAAGTGAAAAAAAAAAGTTGAAGTAGAAATGATAAAAAAAATGATGAAGTTCAGATGCTCTTTTCTCTCGGTATTATTTTAGATTAAAGTGCACCGAGAGAATTTTAAAAGTCGATTTCAACAATAACAACAAAAAAGAATTATTATTTTTTCCTGTTTTATTCATAACAAAATAATTAGGCATAAAGAAATTCTTTCAATTCTGCAGTTTTTGAAATATTGTATTTAATTTTCAGTATTCTATTTAATTTTAAAAATATGTTGATGAGAAAACAGTACAATTTCATTTTTACGTTTTAATTAAATATAAAACAACTAGCAAAAGGTTTTCGAGAACAAAACTATGTGTTGTGCAGCGTTCTATAAGCAGAATTCGTATTTTACATCAAGGGAAAAACTCTCCGAATACAAACAGAAACTAACATTAATCCAAAACTACGAAATACGTGTCTGAACGATGTATAGAGGAGTTTTGTGCTGTAAAATCTTCATTCTTCTTTCCTGATTCTGAAATGGAATTTTAAAAATAATGCATTCAAATAGTCATTATATAGGTAAATCTCTCTCTCACACATGTATTACATGTGTGTGTGTGTGTGTATGTGTATGTGTGTGTATGTGTATGTGTGTGTATGTGTATGTATGTGTGTATGTGTATGTGTGTGTATGTGTGTGTGTGTATGCGCGCGCTTGTGTGTGTTAAGGGTGGGAAAAACCTACCGTTTTTTTTGTTTGGTTAACCGGTTTTTTTTCGTTATTTTTTGTCCCAGTTATTACCGGTTATTTTTTTAAAATCCAATAACCGGATAAAAAAACCGGATCGGAAGATAGCCTCAATTTTAGGTTCGATTAGACTAAAATTTACCAAGTTATGAAGCTATGAGTTTCATCATTTTAGGAGAATCACCGAAAACCGCTTCTTCGAGGCGTCTGTTGGTTGGCGGATTACTGAAAGAGTCTTTATGAACAGATGAATATTGACCAATTGATTGATTCCCCGTAAAAACGATATTAATAAAAAAATTTGTCTACAAATTGCGTTTGTTTTTTATTAAAAAAACCCCAAAAATCGGTTATTTTAAAAACCGGTTATTTTGAGCGGTTATAGCCACCAGGTTAAACCGGAGGTGAAAATACCTGAATAACCGAAAACCGGTTATTTTCGCAATAACCGGCATCCCTAGTATTTATGAGTGGGAGATTCACATATATAGTGACTACACGTATACTATACATGTGTGTGTGTGTCATGAAGGCAGTCATCAATATCTCCATATTCCCATGATGAAGATATTGATTATTGCCTCCATGAAAAATAAAATATTATATTATGGATTTGACATCCCTATATTCTAGATCATAAGCTCTGATGGACTCAACTGTGTAAATGTTTTCACGTTTCCGTTCAAATTCATCCTTTTTCGTCAATTTCCCCACAATTCCCTTTAGACCAGAGGTTCCCAACCTGTGGTACGCGTACCGCTAGGGGTACGCGAAGGACCATTTAGGGGTACGCAACAACGTTAATGACGGAAACAATAAAAAAGTTAAAGAATACTTGCTATTTAATAACTAAACCATTTGAATAGTTAATTATTACGAAGAGTAATTTTTAGCTATCCTTACATGTTAAAACGAAATAATCACAATGTTGGTTTCATTTACTTTAGCGTTGAATACTGTTGTAAAAATGGGATAAAATGTATAATCAAAAATAAGTTCTGCAAATGTTAATTCACTCCTAAGTTAACCTTAACATCACTGATAAAACCCCCCTTTATATAAAATGGTTGGGAGGGGATATGACATTAGGGGGTACGCGAAAACAAAAAGAATAATCAAGGGGTACACGAGGGAATAAAGGTTGGGAACCCCTGCTCTAGACGGATTGATAACAACGATAACTGTAACTTCATAGTACCCTAAACGTCTACCAGAAACCGTCGTCCAAACACCCCTGAAGCGCATATCATTCCATTCGAATCCCAAAAACAGTTTCAAACCATTGTTCGGCGCGCTGCCGGATAGCCCCATCTCGCAGAACAGACACGTCTCGTCGTGTGCTATTAATATGCAAAACCGTGACGTCACGGCTATTGAGGAAACAAAACACGAGAGTGACGTCATGGGGGTGGCCGCACACAAATTCGCGGTGCGAGGCAATTGAGTTAGGGTGGTGCATAAATTTCAGGCCTCAGTAGTGGTGTCCCCCTACGTCTTTTGTGCAAAGATGCCGCCGCTGACTTTTCAATCACTTTTAACAACGGAACCGAGAAGATGAAAAGGAAAAAATAGAATGAAGTGTGGAAGAGGCACCCCCTTTCCGAAATTAAATCTGTGCCAGAGGGATTCGCACGTTGCCTAATAAGAGTTGATTCGCTGTGAATAACCGGGGGAATTCCATTTGAGTGTGAAGTGGAGATGACCGATCGCTTCTCTCATCCCCCCTAACTTTTAAAATGCGACGACAGATGAGGTGCATGTTGATGGCAGACATAAATTGGATTAACTGTGACCACGCACGTGCTTGTTATTCATTTCGTGGTGTTAATAAGATTTTTTAGGGTGCGCATGGTGATGAAGATCATATCGGTAAGATGACAATGGAATCGGCTCATGTGACGTCACAGTCGTAAACTGCTCATGTCATCTAAACATAACTAAATGTTATACACGGCATGATGCTATCATCTAACATCCCCTGCTATGCTAAGATACTGTGTTAATATTATTTACTTTAGGGTAGAGAAGTCCGTTATTTTTCAGCTTTTATGGTTGCTTTTAACATAAAAGTGACAGAAGACGGTTGTACTGGTAAGTTTTTGAAATTCCCGCTAAACAATCCTGAATTTAAAAACATGGACTTTGAAAATTCGAAGTTTTGAAGTTTGTATCACATTGTGTGCTGTGTTCTTTTAGGCGGAAAAATTTTCCAAACACTCTGACGTATATAATTGAGCCGTTCAGAACCAGAATGGACAAACTCACAATTTTCGCTAAACAGAGCTAAATATCAGACAAAAATGGAAAGCGCGTTTTCTCTCAAAACCAGAATGGATAAAAAAAATTCTAGCTCCCTTACAACATGGAAGTGGAGATAATTCAAAACCATACGGAATTTTCAATACAGAATTTTTGATTTGTAGATGAGTCCGTATGGTCCATTCTGGTTCTCAGTGCCTCAATTATGAGTAACTTATAAAAAAGAAGAAATGTAATTTAATAAAAACCTAAGTAAAACTAACATAATTTATCATAAATTAAAAAATATATATGAATAAACTTTAGATTACACTTATTCAAATGATATCGTCCGATACTAATAATGCATATGTAAGCATAAAACTATATTAAATAAATTAGAAAATATTTTAGAAATAATATAAACCAAAAAATCTTAATTTAGTTTGTAATATCTATATATTTAAAATAATTTGGTAAAGCCAGGTGGCCATTAGCCCAGCCCCAATAACTAGACCGATTTCGACGATTTTTATTTTATATGGAAGCTTATGGCGTCTAGATACGCCATCAACGGTCGCCTGTCCCCTTCCCACAACCCTCCATTTTCGACAGAAATGATAATAAAAAAGAACACTACTCCACTGTACATTCTACTATGGGGGAAAAACTTCAGACAGTTCCCCAGTCACAATCACCTGACCGATTTCGACAATTTTTTTATTTCGTTTGGAAGCTTATGACGTCTAGGAACGTCGTTAATGGTCGCCCAACCACTACCGCCTTCCAATTTTCGAGAGATATTACAAAATAATACGGAGTTCCTCAGTTCCTCAAAAAATGGACCGATTTCACCAATTTTTTTCGCTAATTTATTACTTCACTTCTTTAAAATAACAAACAAATCAGAATTCTAAGCTTTATTTTCGTAAGTTTAAATTAGTATTTTTTTATTTGTATGCGGTTCTGTTTCATCTCCATATTATAAATAATCATATTATCTCATTTATTTAATTAAATTTAATTTAGTTTTAATAGCACACGATTTTGTCTAGACATCTCTATAAATATTATCTCTGTTTTAGATAATATTTAATTTAGCATCATAGCAAACACTTTTTTTCTTTTCTAAATTTATGTTATTAGATTGGCAACAAATCTAGACACAGCTTTGTACCCCATCTGTTTAAAAAATAATCTTTTATTGTAATACCTAATAGTTACTTTGATTGTTGTAATAATGCTTTCTAAATAAAGTCGTTCGGGGGACGGCTTTCTGGTGCGGGGCCCTGTGTGCCCCGTAGGGGGATCGCTTTTTTCTACGGGCAGCCACCTAAACTGCTAAAAGAGATCGCACGATCTAAAAAGCGGGGCTGTCCGTAGTGTGAAGAAGAAGAAGATTGGCAACAAGAAAATTAGTTCCTGTTCAAATACTTTTATGGAATACAGCGTTGTTAAATGAGAGAATAAACTTTAAAGGAAGCTGTTGTCTTCAAAGAATATCACTATAGTTTTATAGTTTGTTCCACTGATTTTCATGCAATATTTAAAACTGAAAAAAGTGGTGGCTGTGAGCCTCGAAGCAGCGAGGTGCAAGGGTCAGAGTTCTGAGCAAAGTGGGTGCTGGCCTCGAGGGCGGCTAGTAAGAATTAAAATTGTATATCTAAAGGAAATACAAAGCAAAATAGACAATTATTTCGAACAGCAAAAGAGTTTTTCTTAACGTTACGAACAGCATGATGCGCAGTGAACTCTATTTTTGAATTTGAACATTGCACTTCATATTTAACATACGAACTTAAATTGATTCCTACAGCCTTTAGATATGAGAGGCTTCAAATTTGCCTTTTGTTCAGAACAAGTTTCTGTTTTCAAAACACTCCAGGTATTTCACCAACTGCGGTACAAAATGTAGCAATTCTTTGGCAGCATTCATATGTACTAAGTCTAATTATTTAATTGGTGGTGTTAATCAGATTGTTTTAAGACACATTTGGCAATCAAGATCAAACCGATAGAATTCTAATAAGACTCCAGTGATGATATTTGGTCTCCAAAATCAGAGCAAAAATATCTTTTTGCGTTCAAAAAGTTCCTAATATATCACTATGTAAAGATAAATGTGCATCCTGGATCATTCACAAACACTACATGATGACTTCTTAAATTTATTCTACTATCGGCAGTGCAGAAATTTTGTACGATCCGTTTACAAAACGGCGGTTTGGTTTAGTTTAGTTTAGTTTAGTTTAGTTACGTCTCGCTTTGAAGCAACACGAGAGCTATTTTTGGGACGGACCTCGTAATTTTGAACCACAGTCAGATAACGAGGACGACACTTGAGCTGGCACCCCCTTTCCAAACTTCCCCACCACACCAGCTGGAAGTTTGAGTACCTCCGCCCTCATACACTGCGGATCTTCAGTGGAATGCTTCGAACCTCGAACCCATCGACCCCTTACCACTAGGCCACCGCAGCCATCTCGACCTTCCCGTAGACTTACACAATATAGTGCGTTTTGTGTTTAGCTTCGTAGGATACACAAGAAACTCGACCAGACTGAATGTTTGAGTTTATCATGAGGCAGAAGGAGAGAGTATAAAATTGGTTTGTTCACGGACTGAACTGGTTGTAAGTTTGAAATGCACGTGGTATTCAACCAATTCACAGAAAGAATTAGAAAGCTTGAACTATCTAGCTTTATTGTGTTTAAAATTTTTAATTAAGAAATTTATGTGGCATCTTCTGCTGCTCAAGTAACTTTGAAGCACCTAGGCAGAAGTCTTATATCCAGTGTATTGGGTGGTTGCCTTCCAGGAGGAATTTCAGGTGAAAGTGTACAACACTTGAGTTGTCACTTGGAGGGAAATCTCCAACAGACAGTCTGACCGTAGCGAGTAATTGTTGATAAATCGCACATCTGTGAATAATGATATACTCAGGACCGGATTTAAACTGTAACAAAAATCGTTCCGTGGGTGTATGGTAGAAACAGTCCATCACGCAGGATAATGGAGAATGAAGGTTTATTCACAAATATGCAGGAAAAACAAGTAGCACAGGTAACAGGAACAATACCGCTTATACAGATTAGCAACGCAAACAGACAACAATTCACTAACAGTAACAGTAACAGCACCTTCAATAGCGCTCAGCTCACCGGCTTTCCAGTTCGCACTGCAGACGAAACTCCAAAGTCGTTCCAGTCGGTCAACACACCCCTGTGATCCAAGCGCGGTCATTTTATACTCTCCCCGATGGGCCATGACGTCACATGGAATCATCTAGTACATTCAAGCATATCTACTCTCCTAATAAAGATATCGAGAAAAGGATCGCATTTTCTGGAATCTTCGATTTGTCGCCAATGTCAACAAATTTGTCGCCAAAATGGTTTCCAAGACGCCAAGGTCAGGGGTTCAGGCCTGCCCGCTGCCGGTCATTCCATACTTGCCCCTGTAAAACCCTTTTCCCAACCATAAGACTAGTGAGGCAGGAAAGTGACATTAGATTTTTGTAACAATACATTACTACGCCCTAGCCCAAAGCACTTAATTCTGCGCTTTCTCTTTGGTGCATTCACTGCAACTTTAGAGAGAGGCAACGTAAATGTGCCGAATGTATGGATGTGCTTAAAAAACAGTATTTTATATCGCCTTTCAAAATAATACTGAAATTTGTAAATATGTTGCTATAATTTCTTTCAAATTTGTGCGCTAGGCAATGACCTAGGTTGGACTTATGGGAAATCTGGCCCTGGATGAGCTGATCGGTTATAATATCAGTTGAATGATGGAACCCATAACCTTCTTCCTCCTATTCTCGTTCCTCTGGCATTTTAGTTTATTAAAGTCCCGTTTTGAAGCAACACGAGGCTACTTTTGGGATCGACCTCGTAATTTTGAACCTAGGTCAGATGGCGAGGATGACACCTGAGCTGGCACCCTCTCTCCAAACTTCCACACCTCATCAACGGGATGTCATTTGGCCCCCTACATATGCCACAACGGATCTTCAGTGGTATCGAGTTTCGAACCTGGAACCCTCCGGCTCCAAGGTCCGAGCTCGTTCCTCTCCCATGCCATGCATTAACTTGTTAAGCCACTAGGGGCAGTGAATCAAGTTCTTTAGCTCTCTTATTTAATTTTTTTTTCATCCATTTGCGAAAGGAATTCCTGTGCGGCGCTTTTAGTAGGTTCCAAACATTTTCTGGATGACAGCTGTTGATTTTAGATTATCCAACTAAAACACACAATTTTATATAATTTATATTATAATAAAGTAATAAATTTTATTATAATATAAATTATACATGCTTTTGCAGTGAAGCCATGACTCAATAGTGATTGTGAAAAATAAGCCATTTTCACACACTTTCATTTACCTTGAGTTGCTTTGTGTTTGTAAAGATGGGATTTTGTAATAGATTTTTCACTGACTTCCTGATGTTCCACAGTTTTCAAATTTTGTACAGTTATGTGTATACTGGATGAAAATTCACTTTTTAAAAAAATATTTTCAATACTTACTTGCCAGTTATTTGAGTAATTTAATAAAATTTTGATTCCATATGTGTGGCGCTACCATGTCATACATGGCCATATATGAATTTTAGAATTAATGGATATCAAGATCGCATGATATTTCAGAACAATAAATTATAAATTAAGGAATAAAAAGTAGAAAATATTTTTTAAAAAAATCACCCTTTTAGTATAGTAATTAAATGTGTGTTTTTAAAAACTGTTTTTATTAGTCTATTGAATTAAACTTCTGAAAACAAATTTTCTTTGAAAAAAAAATTGTTAAAGTTTCGGGGTAAAAAATGCTTTCCTTTTCTAGAGGTTCTTTCCTTCACATATACAGGGTGTTCATTAATTATTGTCGGGGTTTCCGTACCTCATAACTTTCGAATAAAAAATATTACACAAAAACCGATTACGTATTCGAAAATTACAACTCAAAGAATTTTACGTGGCAACAATGCGATCTTAGCGCATTTGCAGTCTGGTCAATTATGACGTCATAAATAAAAATGGCAACCATGCAAGAAAAAGCAATGTGTGTATTGTGGTTTTTCGAAACTAAATTTGGTTTGGGGGTTTGTCAAGAACATTGTGTACAAGACTCCTGTGCCCTCCCTTGATGAACTAAAGCGCAGAATTGTTACTGCGATCCAAAATGTTACCCCACAAATGCTGGAGAACACTTGGAGGGAAATCGAATTTCGTCTCGATGTGTTACGAGCCACGAAGGGCAGCCATGTGCAAATTCATTAATCTTTTTAATATCATTAATGAAATTCTTTGAGTTGTAATTTACGAATACGTAATCGGTTTTTGCGTAATATTTTTTATTCCAAAGTTATGAGGTACGGAAACCCCGACAATAATTAATGAACACCCTGTATTTACTTAAAAATCAACAACTACTTTAAATTGCTCATGAACTTGATGGACACCGTGTACATAAAAGAAAAATAAACAGAATCAAAATGAATTTAAGAATCACCGAGAACCTCTTCTGCCACAGCAATAGAGAATTTAAAAAAAATGAATGAATTAGTTGTATCACTGTTGAAATGAAAAGGGTGGCTTCGAAGCTGAAAATGGCAAGGACAAAGGGAAAGGCGGGAGTATTAAAAATGCCTATTGTCGTAGCGGGCAGATTGTTTTGAGCCCGATATTTAAGCCGATAAGTCAATGTTTACATTAAAAAAACTGCTTCATCAACTGCTTCCACTATCGAAAAAGGCCGCGGTGGCCTACTGGTAAGGTCTCGGCTTTGGGGCCGGAGGGATCCAGGTTCGAAACCCGATTCCACTGGAGATCCGCCGTGTTTGGGGCCTATCCCAGATAGCAAAGAAAGCTTGTCTAAAAGGTTTTCGAAACCTTGTCGTCGGCAAGGGTAAAGGGTTGTCACAAAGGTTTCCATGACAAGGGTTGAACCTTTCGGCAAGGTAAGCGGAAAGGTTCGCTAGTCAACAAGAAACAAGGTTTTTAGTAAGATTTCCCCATGCTTTTACTGCAAGCTTGTTTCAGGCCTTTCAAAAAGTTGTTAAGAGCCCTCCTTCGGCGGACAAAATAGAACTCCCCTTCCGAAGCAGTACTCTTACAGAAGGGTCCAACTCCCCTTTTTTCACCCCTTCCTCTGACGTCATCTTAGAGTTATCTGGAATGTCAATTAATTAGAAATCCTAATTATTAATTTCATCAATCTAATTTTTAATTAAACTTACTCGTACGATTAGATTGTAGATCGTGACAACACTTCAAATTCCTCCAAGCCGGGGATCGAACCCGCGTTCTTAGATTTGGAAGACAAACGCAATAACCACTATAACGTTCGGGGCTATACACGAAAGGAGAGGTGGTTAATAAAAAGCTTTCTTACGTCAATTTTGCGGGAATGGTTTCTGAAACGGTTTGTGCGGAAATACTTTCGCGGACAGCTTATGGAAAGTGAAATGGCAACCTTTTCGCAACTTTCTTTGCTATCTGGGATTGCACGTTAAATCATACTTAGTGGCCAAACGTCCTGCCGTTGGTGTGGAGTGGTAGTTTGGAGAGAGGGGTCCCAGCTCAGGTGTCGTCCTCGTCATCAGACCGTGGTTCAATATTACAAGGTCCGTCCCAAAATAGCCCTCGTGTTGCTTCGAAACGGGACGGTAATATAACTAAACCAATCCACTATCGAAAATGAATTTTTTTTATCGATTAAATATTAAATAACTTCGGATACTAGAAAATTAAACATCGATTCTGCTATTAGAGAAACGCATTGAGAAAAAGAAATTAATTTAATAAAAAACATTAAAAAAAATTTAGATTTTCACCAGTCCTTTGAAATGAAGCAGGTTTGCTCAATAAAGGTAATTAGCTATAAGCTAATTTAGTACGTTCATGATAAATTCTCTTGCGAAATGAGCTAATTAACACTGATATTATACATTGTTCAGAAGACCTTTGCGGAGACTGTTGGCAGTGGCGTAGCTATAGGGGGCGGCAAAATTAGACATGTAGGAAAACAATATTATAACTAAGAAAAGCATCGACACTAGTTCAATAATTGTGTACATAAAAAATTATCTAGTGTAATTCATTCATATTTTTCGCCGTTTGTCGGTAAATTGCCGGTATGTGAAAGAAAGTCTGATGGTGGACGTGCGATTTCGCAACCTATCTGCGAAGATCAAGGGCGTCCACCCTGGAATTTATTTATTTTTTTATTTTGAGGTTTATGTAACTTGTAATGGAAGGGCGGCATACTGAAAGTTTGCAGCGGGCGACAAAAGTTGCAGCTACGTCACTGAACGTTGGCAATGCAAGCTTACTGTAATTGTCTTTTTCCTAAAATTTCCATCAACTGATGGATTATAACTAAGCAGTCTCGATAATTTGATACTTTAACACCTCATTCTTAACATTTCTGCAAAACAGGCTAAAATGCATTTCACGCGCTTCGATCAAAACCAACAACATTTTTACACACTTTTTATTTATCGTGACTTGCTTCATGTTTGTAAAGATGGAATTTTGTAATCGATTTTACGCTCATTTGTTGATATGCTAGAATTTTCAAATGTTGAACGTTTGCGAGTTCTCGATAATAATACACTATTTTAATATTTTCAGAAATTAATTATCAATTAATTCGATTCCATATTAATGGCGCCACCTAATAGAAAATTTCAGTAAAAAATTGATTTCAATATTCCATTATGTTTATAAAAATTAATTATAAATTAAAAATGAAATATAGAAAATAGTTAATATAAAAAAATTGAAATAAAATTAATCGATTAATTTAATTAAAATTTGTTTCCATGTTAGTGGCGCCACTTAATAGAAAATTTCAGTAAAAAATTGATTTCAATATTCCATTATATTTATAAAAATGAATTAAAAATTAAAGACAAAAATATAGAAAATAGTTAAGATAAAAAAGTCGACTATTTAGTACTAATAAAAAAGTGTTTTAAAAACCTATTTTTGTTAAATTTATTTCTAAATTAATTGGCCTTACTCGTTTGGAAAGCATTGAATAAGTTGCCCTTCAGTGGGTGACATTTTCGTGCAATTTGGCGACAAAAATTTAAAAGCTTCACAAGCTTCCAGTATTATATACCCACCTTCATATAAGACAAAAATAACTTTTGCAACCTTCCCTCACCCACTCTATGCGAAGCCCACAACCAACGGAGATTTTCTTTTCACTTGTTCTATGTTGAGCCGATTCCAAACAACTGAAATCTTCCCCCTTCCGTTTAGTTCAAACAAATATATTTTGTTACTGTAGGGAGATATAAAATCTCACCCCTAGATGGCGGTGTTGCAAGGTAAACGTTTTTCTTTCCAATGTTTACTT
Organism: Araneus ventricosus; assembly: GCA_013235015.1. Classification (NCBI taxonomy): domain Eukaryota; kingdom Metazoa; phylum Arthropoda; class Arachnida; order Araneae; family Araneidae; genus Araneus; species Araneus ventricosus. Next base: position 1,079,258 of record BGPR01000161.1, on the reverse strand, counting down.
AAGGCAACTGTTATTTGTCCTCCAAGATTTGGCATCATCCTTAAGAAAGAACAGCTTGGGTTGCACTAGCTTTAAAATTGCCGAAGGCTTTTCTATCTATTGGGGGATGCAACTTTTCCCTTTTTATCGCTCGTTTGGCATGCAATGAGAATTGATTTAATTAATATATAAACAAATGCGGAAGCAATTTAAAGAGTTTATTCATACATGTGAATTATTTTTAGAAAAGAATTCCATAAAAAAAATAGCTAAGCATTAAAATTTCTTAAGACAAAATCGTCAGATTGAAATCCACTATCCATAGAGGCAAATAATTTTGTTCATATCTGTTTTGTCTGATTAAGATATGAAATTATAATATAACTAGAAGATTTGTGCCCTTCTATCACGGTCTTTTAGCTTGTCAACTATATCGCAAATCTGATTGTCACAAATTTAATAACGATAGTTGCTGAAGAAAGTCTCATGCAGATTTCCAGAATGCTTAAGAAATTTAAAAAAAAAGCATGGAAAACAGAACTGATGAATCAATTGACACTAACTTCGCTTTTAAAATCTAATTTTTCCGAGTAAAAATAATGCGAAATCCACTGACAGAAAAATGCATTACTAAACACTAAATTTTAAAAAAATGATGAATAGATGAATGCAAATCTTTAAGTAAAAGTAGCCTTTCAGTGTAAGAAGGGTTAAGGAAAAAATATAAAATATATAAATATTCAATTCCAAAATTAAGTACGAAAAAGAAAGAACCCTTTTAGCAAAAACTAAACTATTCTAAATTATTCTGCGTGCATGAATTAAATTTAAAGAAAGTAAACGACCGATATATCATAATTTAACAAAAAAATCTCGGAGAAGTGGAAAAATGAATTAATTCTAGTGTAACTTCTATTTAATAAGAATGGAGTTCCGCGTCGATGAATCAACATAAAATAAAAAAGAAAGGAACTTGCTAAACTCGTCTAAAAATAGAATAAACATTCAAATGGCAATAATATCCGTTGGATACTTATGGAAAATCTTATAGTTTAGCAAAAAGATTCAGTGTTTCCCAACATTCAGAGAAAAAAATAAACAAACAAAAAAATTCTGAAAGATTATATTAATAAAATAGATTAATTCTGGCATTGATATTAAATCATCACAGAATCAAAACAGTATCCCCTTGTGTATGCTAATTTGTAGAAGTGGACAGACCGTCTGGATCTTTTTTTCCACGTAGCCAAACCAAACCACATGAGCATTACTGCAATTTCTGGAGTTTTATTATATAGATAATGTCCATTTTGGTGGTACACATGGACAGTGGACTTCATCACTTCAAACCATGGTCAAATGACGAGGACGACACCTAAGCAGGCGTACAATTCTCCAAAAGTTCACGCAAACGAAAAGTACAGAACGTCAGGTTTAATGTGCACACATACATGATGGACCTTTGGTGAACTTTAGTATCGAAAATCTCCGATCCTTCGATTTCAACACAGCAAGTCGGGAGGACAAAACTACTCTGGCTGTCCGATCACGCTTATAAACAGTAATACGATAAGCTTTACTTTTTCCAGCTTTGACAAGCACAAGTTAACTTTTTATATCCTGTAGAATTTTGGCGTTTTTGACATGAATGTGAAACAAGCATGCTCAGAATTATATCTGTTTGTTTGATTGTCCGTGTGCACGAAAAAACAATAACTCGAAGATGCAACGAGCTAAATGCATGAAAATTAGCATGTTTAAACCGTCATGTGTGTGTACCACCAAAGTTGAAGATATTTACCAAAATTCGCATCAAATCAAGCGCGTGTTAAAAACTAGGCGCACCAGACGCGCGCGTGGGGCACCGAAAGAAGCGTTTTCTTAAATACCGCAATAGAATACTTCCCTCAAGGAATCTGTTCACAAATCCGATTTTAACTGAGCAAGTCCGCGTTTTATTATCACGATCAGAGTGCCTGAACAGAAGAAATCTCGTTAAAGATCTTGTTAATAATCGTTGGGTACTGCGCACATACCCCCGCACTTACTCAAAGCATTTATTACCGGTACGGTTCTCTTCCGGTTTCCCACAGAAAGTACTGAGCAAAACTGCCATTGATTATTCTTACTGCATCCCGGGAGGTCTGTGTAAAATACCCAACAGCTATCAATGTTCCTATCGCTATTAATCGACTCTCCGGAATTTTGCCGCTTATGACTTATCAGACACAAATTGACCAAAGAGCTGCACATATTTTAATTCTTAATTCAGATAATGGTCCAGATGACTAGATATTTACTTTTCCAGGCTTGAGAAGGAAACCCAATCATTACAGAGAAAACATCTTATCAGGAAGCTATCGTTTTTATTGATTAGAATGATCGATGTGCTTTTCTTTTCATTGAATATCATTAGACATTAGTAGTAATGGTTCAGTATCTAAGACCCCTGTTTCCCTGCAATCATTTGACTATTTTAGGGTGTCGAATATCCTTCGTTCTTCTGTCTCCTATCCACACTTCTATTAAACACCTCTTAATTGTCATTTGAGAATATTTATCATAGTTTAAAATCGCATTTTATAGTCACAATCAAGGTGCTTTAACAGAAGAAATGTCGCTAAATTTTTAAATATCCTGATGCATCTAGATCGCATTAACTTGGGAAAGGGTATTTTTGAAGCTTACACATATTTGAAAAGCGACGCTATTCAAAGCAGTTCATACAGCTGGAAAATGATGAGATAAACCAAGGCAGAATTTTAGTAAGATTTCGTGAGGAAGATTGTAGTGTATATTACATAGTTGTTTTAAAAATATTTATTCTTCCATTGGGGAATAGAACTAATAAGGAATCTTTTATTTAATTTATTATGATAGAGTTGAGTATTATATGACAGTAAATATTTAATGGAATTATATAAGTTCACTCAGCTTCAGAAAATAAGTAATATCGAATAAATTTCCTAAAAATTCTAAATATTTATATATATACAAGTTTAACAACACATTCATAGTTTTATTAAATAAATTTGAACATTATAGCCTCGCCTCTTCCATTTAAATTCAGAGAAAAATTTTAAGTTTTGTTAATAAAATAATTCTTTAGGTTCAGTGAATTTTTTGAATATTTAGAATAAAGATTAAAAACTTAAATTTGTATTCTATTCTCATTTTTTTATATTGTCATTGATTGTGATAGAAGAGTACTGAATTATTTTCGTAGATTTAATAGAAAAAAATTCAGAAATGCCGATAAAATTAAGAGATGAATCTATGAAGTATGTTTCCACTAATAAACAATGCATTTCCAAACTGCCTATGAAAACATACCTCATTTAAAATCTTCAACACATTTTTTAAAAAATTCAAAAATCTGTTATAAAAATATTTTTTCTAATCTTTATTTTAAAAAAAATATGAATTTCTGTATTTTTTAATTCCATAGTTAAAATCAAAGAGTTATAATCTTTCCTGATCTGTTGAAAAGTTATCTAACTTTTGATTTAGAAAGATATTTCTTTATTTATGTTTCAATTTCCGGGATTAAAATAAAACTTTTCTTTTGAAATTCCCCCCCAAATTTTCCATAATACTAGAATATTATTTAAGAACTGGCCTTTCATTTTAATTTATAAATCATGTATGAAGCAATTTTTAGTTATTATGTTTTGCAAAATTTAATGTAGCTAATAAAAAATTATCTAGGCGAATTTTAAAGCAATAGGTATAAAAAAGTTCTTTTAATGTAAATGAAACTGACAATTGATTTTGTATGCTAATATATAATTTAATTTTATCATACAAGCAACAGTGATACTTTGTGGATGTTTCACCTGACAATATGCTTGATTTAATTGTGTGTCATTAAGTATAATCCTACAATAATTAATTGGGTTGTGTTTTGATCCCATGTAGAAATAATTAATTCATCCAATTCAGAAAATAGAAATAATTTTCTTAAAAAGATTTTCTTAAAAATACTTGATTTACTCTATAAGGCTCAAACTATATTATGAAAACATTATTAAATATTTTTAAGAAATAATTCCAGCTTGTGAAGTAATATTTGTGAATGTTAGAGTTTTTTGCTCATTTTTCCCTTACAGATTTTACTTTAAAAAACGAATTATTTTTACTTTTATAAAATGGATCCTAAGCTATTTCAATAATACTTCATGTGAATATTTATGAATACAAATTTAAGATCTAAATTTTAAAATACTGAATACCAAGAATATTAATTATCGACAAAAATTAAGTAAACTAATGAATTAGGTAATTAAAATCAATTAAAAGAATAATTATAAAAGCAATTTTTTAAAAAAAATATAGTTACTGTGATTAAAAACATGCGAAATTTTCTTATTTTAAATCATCATAATTGACAAGTTGAAATTTTCAAGTACATATGCGTTATACTTTCAGAGGGCCCCCAAGAACTTCAGAACCTGGGTCCTCTAACCATCTTAATACGCCCCTGCATCAAATCCATCAATTGGTACTTTTGTTAAACATACACCCTATCCTTAAATTATAAATACAGATAAAAAAAAAGTCATTCCAAACTAAAGTGCTTGTAGAAATGACTTTTTAAAAATATTCGTTGATTTATTCGGATTTATAGTAAAAAAAACGAGGCAATAGTAAAAGAAAAAATATGAAATTCCGAAAATTTAAAAATCACTTGTCCCATAAATAGACATTGTCTTATTTTTAAATGAAAAAAATATATTTAATAATTGTCTGACTTTTTAAAATATTTATTTGTCAAGGACGATTATGTATTAATAATAATTCAAAATAACTATCGTCTGATTTTTGTCTCTTTTATGGCTTTAGAATTCCTATTTAGCTTGTTCTAGAATAACAACTTGAAGTTTTTATAATTTCGCCGAAATACCGAGAGCTAAATCGATTTCAAAGGAGGAGGGTATTAAAATATCAAATCTAAAAGGTAAAGCGAAACACCGATAAAACATTTCTAAGTCTTTAAAGCGATGTTTGAGAAGTATTTATTGGATTTTACAAAAAGGTGACAAATGGTTTAATAAGTGCCGGTGTGGTAGACAAAAGAAAACATCTTCAGGAGCTGTCCAAATGATATTAAGCATGGTATCCAGGAAAAAGATGTCATTGGGACGATATTCAGCAAAAGTTGGAGTATCTAAAAATACAATTCCTAAAAGAATTAGAGACTCTAGGAGTTCTAGAGTCTCTAATTCTTTTCTGTTCCAGACTCTAGAAGAATAATTTTCAAGAAAAGGTTGCAGAAGCCATATTCAGAAGCACACCAAAAAATAATACGATTTAACAAAGCAGAGAAGTTATTTCTTATGGTGATAAATGGCTCTGAACATATTTACAGATGAGAACAAGTGGAATTTAGATTAACCCGATGGATATAAATTTTATTGGCATGATTTAAAAAACGTCCCCCGAAATTTTTTTGTTGGCAACAAGATAGAGGATCAGTAACGAGTTGGAGTAGTTCGGGATTTAATGGCCAAGCTTAGTAGCAGTAGAAAATTGAACTCTAAGTAAACATTAGAGAATCGTTCAAATAGACTGCTGGAAGGAGCTTTGTGTTTTTCAACAAGAAGGAGCGTAGACCCATACGTCTCACTGGACATAAATATGGTTTCACCAGAATAATATCATGGACTGCCTTTCTTTAGTCCACATGTTTATACTATGGGGAACGTGTGGGAAAAGCTAACACGAAAAGCGTAGGAAAACGGACGTCAGTACTTTTCGATCAAGATCTGAAAACAGTAGCATGGTATAAACCATTCTAGCAAGCGTGGTATAAACCATTTCCAAGAATTATGTAAAACATAATAATTTCAATGGAAAATTGCTTATTAGAAGTGACAAAAAGCAATGGAAACAATATTAATTGCTAAAATTTTTAGTTATGTTGTGTTAACTTTAACGAATTTATCCATAAAACATTTTAATGTCTATAATTATAGAGCTATCACTATGGTATTTTGCAATTTAATAAAAATAAATAATACATTCTAAGAATTTTCCAGTAAATTTCAGAACAACTGATTACAAGACTTCATAATATTTATAAGAATGAATTATAAATTGAAGACTAAAAAGTTAAAAATAATTAAATAAAAAATTTCTGCCTATTAAAATTGCGTTTTTTAAAGCAGCGTCATTAAATTTATTTCTAAGTATAATATGTCAATTAACAAAATAATCTTTTGGCAAAGGCTCCTAAACTTTTCTGGTTCATATTTCTTTTAGCATTTGAAAATCACATGGCATGGATCGAATTTTTAATGTTATCAGTACCAAATGTGCGTAAACTGTACAAAAAATTGCTTTGCGAATTTAGCAAATTTATTCACCTTATTACAATCAAATATCCTAATTTTTAACTTGAAAATGAACTTTGAAAACAGTATCGCGTTATCCCGAAGTATTCACACACTCTAAACTGAGAACAGTGTTTAGAAAATCACAAAATATTGATTTTTTGAAAGAGATTTATAAGTTTGTCATATTTCATTTTAAAAAGCATTTGGATTTTAATAGAAAAATTATATAATAGTTTTAGAATTTATTCCACTTTCATGACAAATATTTATTCGAATCTTCATACCGTGATATAAATTGAACATTATTTTTAAAGTAGTTCTTGATATTCACAAGATTTCTTTTGTGATCTTCCATGAATATTTGCATAATCATTCCAAATACCTTTCATACTATTATCACATTTTTTTATAATATTATTTTAATTCATAGAGATCAACTTAAATCAAGATAAAAATATTAACAAATTTTAATTGTAAATTTAGATATGTCTTACTCATAATGATCTGTTACTGCATTTTGAATAGATAAATAATGTTGGCAATATGCACATCGTTGACCAGAAATTATTTTATATTTATTTGAGTGATATTTTTCTTTTCTATTATTATTTTAGTGTAAAACCATGTGAACATATTTAATTTATTAATCTTTTGAAATTAGAAACGAAATTATGGATTAATAAAGTTTATTTTTGTAAATATCGTTCATCTGGATATTAAAGTTTGCTAACATTGCAAGCTGTGTTTTTATTTTTTTTACAAATGCCACTATTTTAAAAATCTGTGATAAAATTTTATTAAATCAGCTACGAAATAAATTTCTTGTCGTATACTTGTAAATATCGTCCTTCCTGATATTATCATCTGATAATATTGCAAGCTGTGTTTTCATTCTTCTGTTAATGACATCACTCTAATGTTCTATAAAAGGTTTCTGTTTTAATACCAAGTAGTTTTAAGAAATGCTTTACCGGCCAAGTTCAATAAACGTTCTAATGCTTCATTAAAAAAAAATTCAGAGACTCATAAATTATTTTTAAAAAAATGTAAAGAAAAGGAATGATAAAAAAAACTGTCGGGCGAGCTTCCAGATTTCAATCTTTCTCTTCTTTATTTCCCCTTCTACTTTACCCGGAAACGTCACTATTCAGGTGTTCAGAGAGAGAATGGAGAGAAGAGTGCATAAAGAAAAAAATACCCGGGTAAAATTGGTATAAAAAATTTCTTAATGCACGGTAACAGTTTTTTCTTTTTTTATTAATCTGGTGTGGTGGCGCGCTTATAAAAATAAATGCTAAATAAAAAAGCAAGCGAGAGGAATCGATGAATCGTTATGAAGCGGTCGACGTTAATAAATCCATCTTCAGGGCAATTATCTGCCGCTGCACTGCGCCCAGCTCTCCCGAGATGCTTTATTATTAACTTGATCACTTTATCTGCTCCATACCTGCGCACACAGAACGCGCACTAACGCGTTTTTTCTCCTCGCAGCATCAGCGTCGGCAGCGAAAACAACTTTGCTAGGAACCGCTACAGGTTAGTTTGCAGTGAGGTTTGTCGAATTTTTTTAAAAAAGAAAATAATAATTTTCGCCTGCCTTCAACGGATTGGAAGTAGTCAAAAATTGTTTTTTTAGGTTTAATGATTTTTAACTTTCTCGTAAACATAGTTACATAACATAGTTAACTCGTTACATAGGGAAACTGTTGCAATCGCCCAAAGCGATCTGGCTGAATTTTGACATTTCAGATTTGCCTGAATAATAATAATAATAATAATAATAATAATAATAATAATAATAATTATTATTATTATTATTATTATTATTATTATTATTATTAATAACAATAAAAAATTATTTTTAATAATAATAATAAATAAATAAAAATAATATGTCTGTGACATGTAAATAAATCTATTGCATATTTACACTGGGTGGAATGACAAATGGCGTGTGAATAAGCAGAATAACTACGAATATATATAATATTTCGTTCAATGTGAGTAGAAACGGTGGTTATATGGCAGCCTAAGCCCTAACGGCAACGCTGGTTTTCTTCAGTTGGACTTAGTGGCTACGTCGCATCTTAAGCAAGCAGCCAAATTATAAAAGCCATGGAACAAAGAAAAAGAAGTGAAATTAATAATTGCAACTTCGGTATTATTTTTAGCTTATAATTTTAAAACGCAAAAGTTTGAAATTGCAGCAGTATTGCATTGAAGTTGGATAAATTATAAAATAAATTATGCAAAAAGCCTTTGGGTAGGATTAAAAATATGCCCAGTATAATGCGTTTCAAAAAATATCAAAAATTTCCAAATTTTCAAAAATAAGACATTTCCGCTTATCTCTTTACATAGAAAGAATACGTTTTTAATAATGCTGACTGCTATCGGAATTGAAATGATATATTTTTAATGAGGAATTGTCGGTTTTTAAATGATATTACGTGTTTTTATCCACTGAAAAGTTTTGGTATCAAAAATTTGCTAAAGAACTATTTTCGCCAGTTAAAACTAATCATCTACAATTTTGAATATATTTTAAACAAAAGAAGTGGACTATAAGAAGCAATTTATTGGTAAAAAAGAACTATTTTATTTAGACGTTTTACGTTCATGATTTCAAGTGATTGTCCCCTCCCCCGTGTAACCCAAACTAAACGAGACAAAGAGAACGAAATTATACAAATTTATACACAGAAAGGTTAAGGACAAAGCTCGCGTCGTGATAGTATGAAAAAAAATACTGGAGTTAGCAATATTTTTTGTGACTAGCTTCTGGTTAACTTCTTAGAAGTCAAACTAAATAGGCACTTTAGATATAGATACTTTCATCTGTCCTTTGAATCGATTTAGAGAAGAAGGTTAATAATTTAAAACTGTGCTCCTTAGCAACGTCTACTATACTTTTTTTCGCGCTTTGTCACCATGTGGTATTACAAATATAGAGTAATTAAATTTTAAAAAATGCTTTCAGAAACTCATACACTTTTAGAAGTAGTGAGGGCTGTCTATAATATGTTACATTACAGATGGGTATTTCTATATCAAAGTCTAAAATAGACGGATATTTGAGAACAGAACTTTGATAGCTATAGTTTTGGTTGCAAATTACAAATTGGTGGCACATGGAAATATTTCAAGCCTTTTAGCTTTTTTCCAATAAAATCGTGTCTGCACACAATAGAGATACTTAAGATATTACTTTTCCCCATCATTCAGAGGCATCATATCAGAGGATAAAAATACAACATTAAGATAACACAAAGTAGGGTTCTTATCTTTGCAGTTTTCTCTGTTATTCTACATTAAATCAGGTAAAACCCAATTTGAAATCTTTTTTGAACCAGTGAATCTGTACCAGCAACAGAATTCTGATGATCTTAACGAAATTAAACATTCAGTATTTCGCAGACGACACATTTTAAAGATGACGAACCGTACGGCAATCGTCTTTCTCTTTTGCATTATAAACCAAAAGTTGAACCATAATGCATTTTTTCCACTCAAAAAGTTTGTGCAGATGATAAGTGATAGAAAATAAGAACATGCGCACTGTGTCATATAATGCAGCGTTTGATTTGTCATGTGACTGTGACAGCATATGAATTGACTCCATTCTTTACTACTTGAATTGCGACATGCAATAGCTCTCTTATTGGCTAATTTGTGACGTATGCGTATAGGCGAATCCCCATTCTTATGTTCTCTGTGTTTACGATATCATAATATTCTCTCTATTTTTTCAAACATAAACGTGGCATTAATTAAAGCAACATAAAATTCGGAAGATTTTAAAATTTGCTCGGACATTGGAGTAGGTTTGTGAAATTCTGGAGTGTTCAGAATTTTCTGGACTCTATGGTTTTTAGTTATATCTGTGTGTGGGAACAGTTTCTTACTTTATGTAGCCATTCTTTTCCTTTTACTTGGTTTTCGAGGTCCTTTTACTTTTAAAAATGCTTTATAATTCAGTCCACTGTATAATAAATAGAAGGGATAGAAGGGTAAGGGGTAAACGCCTTTTATGTTTCAACTGAACAATCTTTTGTTATTAAAAGCATAAACTCAAAAGTAAAATTCAAAGAAAAGTTTTTCATCAGACTACATACTGTAACATTTCTACAATAAACTGCGTACTGTGTTCTTTTATGCATAAATATTTTTCAAACACACTACAATGTATATTGATTAGCTAAATTTTAAAAATATTAAATTACCTAATGAATAATTTAAGCAAAATTAACAAAAGATATAATAAATTTTGAAAATAACACGAATATAATTTAAATTATTTACTCTAATAAAGCGAACGATCACGAATGATTCTAATGCAAACAGTAAATGACATAAAATAAATTAGAAAAAGTTTAAGACCTAACAAGAACAATCTTTCGAGATCGAATTTTGTATATATTTTTTTATGATTACAATACCGACTCCTTCTATACTTTGTAAACGAGAAATGGAAACTAAATGAGTTAAAATTACATAACCTGTCACGGAAGAGTTTATTATACAGACTGAACGTTATACAAAACAACAAGATTGAACTGCAAAGATAATATTTCTGTCAGTAGACAAAACGCACAAGCGGCAAACACGAAAAGAAATTGCGTAATTCGGTGTCGTTTCAAACCATTTATAAATGATAGATCTCATTTTCTTCCGAAGATGCCAACACTGATTTAATTTTCAGTACCAAAATTGTTTTCCCTCTGTTGCCATCTTCACCCGGAAAAACCTTTAGTATTTCAAAAACGAAGGAAAAAAATTGCTTTCCTGACAGCTTCAGCAGATGGCAAAGCCGTCACAAGCACTCCTCTCCATATCAGTTCGTTTAGAAAGCTAATCTTTGGGTGGACCAAACACCAACCAAGAAAACCATCCACTTCCCTTTAAACTCTTAATCTAAATCAAATCAAATCTCTAACAGTTAATTGAATTTGCTGATGAAATCTGTAGATAACACTGTTTTTTGAAGGAAACCTCGTCTAGTTTTCAATGAAAGGAAACTTCTTCCGGCTCGTTCCGTAAGTTGTAATTGATTACGGTTGCGGTTAAAGGTGAAGAGGGGTGGACGCAAGGGATGCCTGGTAGCTCAGGTACACCCTCTGAGAGGTGGGATCTTTCCTAAAACAATTTCGGAGATATGTCAGAAAGTTCGTGACAGAAACGTTGAAGGAACGAATGATGAGGTTATTATATTTACAGTAGTTGAAAAAGAAAGTAGCTAAAGATAGAGGGCGATCTTTTAACATGTAGTATTTACTTAACACATCCTGATCTATTTGAGAAATTTTTCGGCGAATTGAATACTGAGAATAGCAACCATCAGTGGATAATTTTGTGGATATATACTAACTTACGTTTATAAAAAATTTAAAATGTAAAATAATTTTTTAAAAACAGGTTATAAACAGGGTTCATCATTTACATCAATTTTTAATGCCTTTTACTTGTTCTAAGCAAAATTTGTAATTATTCCATCAACATGACGTCACACTCACGTGATGAACGTAATTGTACATGTTATCTTATATTTTAATTGGACGTAGTTACGCAGTTAGGAACTAATTAGCATTTTATAAATTTCGGATTGTCACCGTAGAAAACTTCCTATAGAAAAATAATACTAAGTCACTACAGAAAGAGAATATACTACAAAAAACGTGCCCAAATTCGAACCAAATGCAATCCATTGCACAATAGATTACCTAAAATGTTGTATTTATACTGCTATTAAAGAAGCACAATTCAGCAACTAACATAGTGTAATTAACAATAAAACATTTTCTTTTAAACAATTTTTAGAAAGAACACAACATTGAATTCTTTGAAGAAATTCAGTGTTTCATTTTAACAGAAAAAAAAGAAGAAAGAGAAATGTATTGGTGGAAACCAGATGTTTCACAAGAAGTAAAAGTAAAAATAAAATGTCCCCAGTTTTGGACCTATTTGCTAGTGCATAAGGGCTAAATTCGAGGGGTTCAAATTAGGATTTTCATTTCTTTCCGATTGCAGCATTTTGACTCCGTTTCTAAAATTACAACAATATTGTGCCAAGATTAGTTAAAAATTAATGTCATTTCGTGGAAATAAATTTTTTTCCAAAAGAAATGATTCCCAAATAAATACAAAGTTGTTAAAATTAAGAAATCCCTATTAAGAGAACTGCAGAGAAAAAAAACTAAGGGTCATAAGAAAGTCAAATTTCGGTGGATTACATTTCAGAACATGTGAAAACCCAAATAAGTTTCAAAAATGAATAATATGGGAACATAATTCAATTTTCGATTCATAATAATTCAATTATAGTCTTGATGTACTTTAATTACGAATCGCAATTTCTATAAAAGTGCAACAGATAAAAGCAATTATCATAAGCACCATTTTAATTAAATTACCGAACATGAGATAAAGTAAAGTTAAAAGATCTAAGGCAAGATCTATTATTATTTAAATCTTCTTCTCTCCTTCCTCTCCCCGTTCTGAAATGCTTACCATCAAGATTTTACACTCTTATAACTATTGATTTTTTTCTCTACATCGCTTTGATGAGGGATACTTTAATTCTAACCATTTTGAATTTAATCAAATTTTGTTATTCATTGGATTAGAAAGAACTAATGCAGTACTTTTACATTTGAAATATAAATTACGGTTACACGTTATTCCCCATTTGAGAGACAAAGCGTGTGCAACTTATTGTTATGTTCACTTTTTTTTCTTCTCTACATTGCTTTGAACAGGGATACATCAGTTTTTATCAAATATTTTGATTCATTTGACCAGAAAGAAATAAACCAGAATTTTTGCATTTAAAATATCATTTAATTTACCAATCTATTTCCTTTTTGAAAAGCGAAGCTTGAGCAGTTTAGTGTTAGATACGTTCACGAGGGTGTTTTTATCTCTACATGGCTTTTAACAGGGATACTTTAATTCTAACTACTTTGAATTTAATCAAATATTTTTATTTATTTGATCAGAAAGAAATAAACCAGAATTTTTGCAATTAAAATATTAATTAATTTACAGATCATTTTCCTTTCGAAAAAAGGAAGCGTGTACAACTGACTGTTAAATATGTTCAGGTAATTACCGGCAATTTTTCTATGTATTATGAAGATTTGACTTACGGTGTCAATAGCCATATTCATTTTTTATTACAGAAAAATAATATTTTCCATTTAAAACATTTAAGCAGCGAAAGAGCAAGCTAAAAACTTTTGGCTTATAATTGAGGAATAACATTAGTTTATGCTAAAGCAAATACATTTATAACAAACGAAAAAAGAAAATTTTCATAATTAACAGATAACTAAGTATGAATTTGCAATAAAAATATTTTAAAGGTAAAATAGTTTTAAGGCTTTTAATCTACAGAAAAAGGCTAATAAATGCAGTTAGAATGTTGAATAGAAAGAATTCTGAAAAAATAGTATTTCAAGAAAACTAGCCATTTTTAGTGTGGAGGGAAATAATTCGGAAGGGGAAAAAAAGTTATTTTTTCTGCATTAAAAAGAATGTTTCGATAGAAGCTACTGAAAACATAAAACAAGGGTAATGATAATAAATATTGATGCATCTATAAATAGTTAAAATTTTAAATTTCTAATTCATTTTAATTAAAAAAAGTTTAAAATTATAGAAAACCAGAAGTTCAAAAATTGAATGAATAGGATAGGAGTGTATGAAAGCGGTGACTTTTTAACTCTTTTTATATAACACAAAATTGCCATTAGAAAATAAATACAGAAAAGGTTAATAACAAAATTTCTCGCTTTTTGTCATCGATATAGGAAAAACAAATGAATGGTTATATATTATCTACTTTATAAGAAATAAGTAAAAAATTATTGTCTGCTTTACAGGAAACAAATTAATAAATGGGTGTTATCTTTCCTACTCATTCTTGATATAAGTAAAGAAATTAATTGTTAAAGAATTGTTAATTAATGTAATATTAATAATATAAGTAAAGAAAATTCTTTTACCGATACAGAAAAAATACAATGATGTGTTTTATTATTATCTGCTTTCTAAAAACTATTTCGAATATACAAAAAACGAGGGTGGGAACTACTCTTCAAATGTTTTCAATGTGGTTTCTCTCTCTCTCTCTCTCCCCCTCTCTCTGGGTTTTTTCCCCAGTGAGCTCTATCACATATGATATATTATGCCACATGCATAAATAGATAAATAATAGTATATAGTTAAAAGACGTTCGAATTTTTTTCTTGTTAAAATAGGATAATGTCTCACTTTTGTTTATACAGTTTTTCAGTGAAAAATAAATACTTTTTTTTAAGTAATCAGTAAAATAAAAGGAATTATAAACAAGAAATTAGAAATGCTGATTAAGTTGGAAGAAAAATATTTATGTAGTTTAAAATGAATGCGACAATACTTGTTATGACATGGCACATGGCATTATGCATTCATTACATAGTTGTCTCAGTTTCTTTATTGTATTTTTCCTTTCACGGGAGGTTAACAAGGTTAAATAATGTAATAACAATCAGATACTAATACGCTCATAAATAAAATTATAAATTAATAGATATCTAACAGATGAAATTGGTTAAGGTAACTGTGGAGATAAATATTACATCCCGACCAATATGCATAAATACCATGCCTAATAGCACACTATTGTAGTTTATTCAGGGATTTTTATGGTAGGTTATGCTTCTTTATTTTGTACATAGTGTTTTATAACTGCAGTTAAAAGAAATACAGATGGAACATGAGCTATATAATGCATACAGAGTTAACATATTGTAAGAAAGTACGATAGAAAAAACACTTTTCAAAACTGTAAATTAAATTTTAAAAATCTATGAAGCACATTTACTAGTCTCTTTCGTAGAGGTATTTGCAAAAGTAATATAAGCGTTTAGGGATAACATTTAACAGTAGCAGATTGGGAAATCAAATTTGAAATAAAAATAAGATTTTGATAATTTTTTTTTCATTTCAAACCTATTATAGTTTATTAAACCACAAATAGTAGAAAAAGGAAGGGTACAGCAAAGACAGCGAATAGAATCTGTATTTATTCATTCCGATTCTTTTCTTTTTAGGCAATAATTTATAGAATGCATAGCAGGTATTCTTTCTAATATCCGCTCGTGGGTTTTTTTGCTTAAAAAAGAACATTTTTTAATGATGTCGATTTGCGAGGAATAAAATTGATCGCGAATGATCAGCAAACAACGCTAAAAAATAAAAAGTAAAAACAGCAAAGATAATGTATAGTACATGCATTTATTCATTCTGGTTTTTTTTCCGCTTAGGTTTGCAGAACAATAGTATACTCTATTTAAAATATACGCAGTATTTATTTGGACAATTTTTACCTATATCATTTTGTGAAGAATAATTATATTTAAAATCGATCTTGAATCATCAAACAACATTAAACCTGAAAAAATAAATAAACAAGTAAATAAAATGAAAAGACAGCGAGTAGAATATTTCGTTATCTATACCGTTTCATTTCACTTTCCAATATAAACACGTGTTTATTTATTTACACATAAAACATTTTTAACACTGTTATTGTGTGAAAAATAATTACTTCTAAAGTCGATCACGAATAAACGTCATTTAACGTAAGAAAAGACTTTATATTTATTTCTTTAAAAAAAATTCAACTAACACCGTATAAAAATTGCATAGGGATTTTTCATCCTCCTGCGCATCCCTCCTCACACGAAACTCAGGGCAGGGAAGAACGACCTCCGATTGGTCGAAGAAACCGCGCCAGATAACAGAGAAAGGAAACAAAAACAATCACGCCTCAGATTACCTGTTAAATGGCAGCCAGGAAGAAACGTACCACCATCTCTCACAAAGCGCGAGTCCATCACCAAAACAAAAAACCGGCCCATCATCCACCGCAGACAAGACACCAGGTAAAAAAACCCGAGTCGACAGCATCAGCGAGCGATCCGCGGCCCGTCCGACCCGCGGCGGATCCACGGCTCGACTGCCGCTACGCTCTTCCCCGATCGCCGTCGGTTCTCTCCGGCGGTAATGTATGCAAAACCAGGGTGGAATAGAAGTAGTGGAAACGCGAAGGCATTAGCAATGGTAATGAAGCTGCAGCGAATGAGTTAGATGTAACAAGGGCCCACACGAGCGGGCGCCGCGATTAATATTTTATGGGGGCAATGCGGGAAAGGACTTGAATACCAACTTCGGCTCCCACCCTGCTCTCTACCGCTCGCTCGCTCTTTTCTTCGAGAAGAATCTTGGTCGTGGCTTGCATGGACAATGGATCGCCTTTTTGGTCATTCCGCTTGCCTGCCGCGGATTTGGGGGCCCGGACTCATACAAATGGGCCTCATTTTTTTTTACTTCTTCTCTGAGCTCTTATTTCTTTTTTCGGCATTCGTGTCACTGCTTACCCCTTGCTAACAGGCTGGCCTTCGTTCCATCCGCTATGTTTTTATTTCTGTCTCATATTTGGAATTCTGGAGAGCGGAGGCTGAGGTTCGTGTTGACACGGGGCTACGGATCAGGTCTAAATTACGGTGGAGGATTTCATTTCGGCCCAGTATGGAACATACGTGTGATTCCGTTTGTTGTGGGAAACCACCTCAAATTCAAAAAACAACCCAGTTTCTTTTATTTTAAAAAAAATTGATTTTTTTTATATTATCATTGGCGAGATGGATTGCATTTACAAACAACCAATAAAAAACATCAAACGACAGCGATGATTGTAGAGACAAAAGAACGGCATAAAGCAAGTGGTCTAAGTCAGTGTTCGTGGATAGAGACCCCAAACGGGCTTTACCCCTTGACCTAAGGCTTCATTCAACCTCCTACTTAGGTGACACGGCCTATTTAGGACTTCTATTGTTATTTCAATATATATACGAACGTAAAAGATACCCGAGATATTACACATCCAAGTGATGTTTGTCTCTTAAATTAATTAATACTTCGACTGAGCTACAGATTTAAATATCGAAAATTCTGTAATTTAGGCATGAGTCGGAAGTGGTTGCGTTCAAAGGGGTTACGAATTTTAGAGTCGTAAAAAGCTTTACAGTACATGCTTTTATTATTCTTCGACAGTAATAAACGTTTTAGTGCAATAATCTTGATTTCAAATATTTCTTTTACACATAAAACTAACTTTTTAAATATTATCAATTTATGTATTTTTGCTAATTTTATCTATCTTCATACAAGTGGAATTAAATTCTTCAAATATTTTTTTCGGAAGATCAATAGTTAAAAAATGCTCCTGGCTACGAGGAGGGGTCATGAATGAGAGAAGTTTAAGCTCCAGCCTAAGAGAGTACCTTAAAATCTGCAAACTGAGAATCACTTCTTTGATTGATTTATCGATTCGCTAAATCAGGGATGATGAATGAAACTCCGAAAAGTCTAGCAGTGATGCATGGAATTTGCTTTCTTATTTCTCCAAACTTTCGCAATATCAAAACCTATCAACATCTGTAAATTTAATTCACAATAACTATGCATACAAAAGAGGCAATAAATGAATCAGGTTCAAACTTGTGAATCTGCGTCCACAAAAACTCATTTCGCAATCAGATTAATGAACAAGTTCACTAAATCCTTTGCAAATTCCTAGACATCCAGACCATATCGATCTGGTGGCAATGTTTAACCTTCATAACTAAAAGATCTGGAGTTCGGGAGTAATTGCTGGTGCACGTCAAATCTTGGAATTCACCGGTTTAGTTTAGTTAGACTAACGTCCCATTTTTAACATTAGGAAAGACATAAACATTCCCTCTCTAGAAGACTTCTTCAAAGCTATCTCCACTAGATTATATAAAACCAGCGGGAGTGATCGCCCAAAACTTTCTCGTATCCACACTAAAATCCTCGTATTCCCCCTTCCCGGGGGAAAATTCACAGAGCGGCAGTAACATGGACGATTCCCTACGCAGGAGGGAAAAAACGCACGCGCCATTTTCTGCGTCGCACAATGGCGAAGAAACCGAATATGCAATTTGAACACTTTTTTTTAAAACCGATTGAAACGAAAATTGGGCACGGATCTACAATTAATGTTAGCAGACCTCATACTAAATTTCATTTATCTAAGTCGTTGCGATTACGAGTTCTGGTGTTCAGAAGCATGTGATTATACAGACCGACAGACAACTTGTTGACGGATTTGGTCCAAAATTTGATACAAATCTACATTCCTGGTGGTAAAACTGTGTACTAAATTTTATCCACCTAGCTATTTAAGTTTTTGAGTTATCGTGTTCACATGAACACGGACAGACAGACTTTCCGTGGACGGATTTTGTCCAAAATTTGACAGAAACCTACAAATTATGCGTAAAGAGCACATACCAAATTTAATCCCTGTAGCTTCAATAGTTTTTGAGTTATCGTGTTCACAGACAGACAAAATTCCAAAATTGTGTTTTTCAGTCTAAGGGAGGTCTAAAACGTGGAGATTCATCGTCAAAATCTCGAGTTAGAATTTTTTGACGATTAAATGGACGTTACTACAAGCATCGCCATTCAGGAAATTCAATCCTACGACCCGTTCTGTAATAGAAATCGCAGAAGACCCAGAGCGGCACTCACTAGATACCCCCGATTGACCCTTTTCCTTCTTGACCGATTTGAGTGACACATCAGAAGCATGAAAGAGCGAAATTTACACCAATTGAGTTTGGATGATATTACCATATCTTACGCTCCGTAAAATGGGTTCTTTTTCCTTCTCCCTATTCTTTCCTTTTAGTATTAATAAAATCTACAACACTCACAAATGCCACTAAGCAGTTACAAGATGAATTAAATTTTTTCCACCAAGAATTTTTTCAATGAGGTGCATATGATATCGTCGTCATTCAGGCAAAAGTCACTAAGTCCCAAACTACGGTTTGGACTTCAGGTCAGTTTAAACTTAATTCATTTTGAGTCGTTATGATAATTAGTAAAAATGATTTTACAGATTTCTAGCTTCTACGGTTGTCATACTCATGTTTAGATAACTGGTTTCTATCAGAAAATTATTAACTGCAAATTCTAATGCAGAAGTGCAGTAGTTCCTCAAAATGTTTTTGTGGACTTAGTGACTTCTGCCTGAATTACGACGATATTTTATGTCTCTAACCTTTTATATTTTTCGAAAAGGAAGATGAAAGGCCTTTAAGTCTAAGCGCTTCCCCCCCAAACCCCCACTCGTTGGAACGTCCCATTTTGAAGACACGCGAGGCTTTTTTGAGATGGATGTCGCAGTTTTAGACCATGATTGAAGCATATGTCTTGACAGGGACATGAGGACGAAGTCTGACTTGGCATCCCTCTCCATTTTTTCACGTACCAACTAGCGGGAGTGGCCTCCCCAAAACTGTCTCGTCTCGGCCCTAGCACGGGTGGGGAAAAAAATACACTAACCAATTCCCTAACCATAACCCTAACACCCCCAGGTGGGGAAAACTCGTGAATCGTTCGCGCCTTTTTTTGCGTCGTAGAATGGCGAATAAACCGAATATGAAATTTGAACGCCTTTTTTCAACTGATTGAAACGAAAATTGGGCACAGATCTACAATTAATGATAGCAGACCTCATACCAATTTCCATTTATCTAAGTCATAGGGTTTAGAAGTTATCGTGTTAACAAGCATGCGATTATACAGACCGTCAGACAGTCAACACGTTGATGGATTTGGTCCAACATTTGACACAAACCTACATTTCTGATGATAAAACTGCGTACCAAATTTTATTGACCTAGCTATTTAAGTTTTTGAGTTATCGCGTTAACATGAACACGGAAAGACAGGCTTCCCGTGGACGGAGATTGTCCAAAATTTCATAGAAATACAAATTATGTGTAAAGACCACATATAACAAATTTCATCCCTGTAGCTTTAATAGTTTTTGAGTTATCGTGTTCAAAGACACACAGACAGACATAATTCCAAAATCGTGTTTTTTTGGACTCAGGGAGATATAAAACGTGGAGATTCATCAAAATCTCGAGTTCGAATTTTTAGCGATTACAATACTTTCTCTTTGAGAGCAAGAGAAAAGCGAGAAAGTTTTGTAGAAGCGAGAAAGTAAAAAGCGAGAAGGCGTTTGACCCCGGCGGACTTAACGCGCACGAGGTCCGTGTAGACGGCAGGTCTTCAGTAAAATCAAGGCTTGAACTTGCGACCTTATGGCTCTGAAGTCTTTGCCACAAGGCCACTATAACCAGACATTTTTTTAGGCTTTTGAGTGCACCTCTTGATTCTTACCCCTATTGGATATTTCTTACAAATTTACTTTGTTTCTTTTTCTTATATTCCTTTTTATAAATTCCATTTATTAATTTATAAATTTATATATTATTAGTTTCTTCTTATGTATGTTTATTTATTTATTATGTATTTTTTTATTGTTATGAAAGTATCTTCCGCCTAAAATGGCTCTCGTTTATTGTATTGTATTTGTATTGTATTTGTATTGTATTTGTATTGTATTTGNNTTGTATTTGTATTGTATTTGTATTGTATTTGTATTGTATTTGTATTTGTATTGACATTTTATAATGTATTTGTATTGACATTTTATAATGTATTGTATTATTATTATTGAATAATTATTTGTATTGAATTTGTATCCAAATTTTTCCCCCGCCGATTCGTGACAAGCATTACACCCTATGGATAAGCTGGGTCGGAGTGGAAAATAAAAAAGATAAAAAAAGAAATAAAAAAATACCACGGTCTAAGAACACCTTCTTGTAATTGTAGAGAGAAAGATTCGTTTGTTCCTTTAGTTTGAGTTAAATCTGTATAGCATGGTCGTGCATCAAAAATGCCATTTTCATTATTTTGAGGTTTGTGGCCAAATTTAATTCCTTAAAATAATTCTGTAGAACTTTTTCCAAAATTCACTCAGTTTAGTTTATTTAGTTATATTAACATTCCGTTTTGAAGCAACACGAGGGCTAAAAATTCACTCCGAAGAACTGATTCTATTTAATACAAAGGAGTAACTAAGTAGGAAGACAGTTCTGCATTTTGATATATAAGAGCTTAAAAAATCACCATTTCAAACATTCAGGAATTCGTGAATGCTTTAATTTATTTGAACGCATTCAAGAATTCCTGAAATTGTTCCAAGTTCCGAAGAACTATTTCATCAAAATATAGTTAATATAGCCGTAAAAAAAGAAATAACATCTCGGAAAAATGTGCAGTTCTAAAATTCAATCTTTGATTACGTATTCTAAGAGTGGAGATATTGTTATCTGGAGTAAGTAAATCTTTAAGTAAGTAATTCTTAAGTACGGTGGGTTGCCAATTCATATTTTTAGAATTTTCATGGATTTTCTTAGAATTTCGAACATGTAAATATTAAGCTTGAAATCACATTTTACAGTGACTATTTGGTTCTGTTTTCTTAAAATATCCCTAATTTTTCCTCATGTTGTTTGCTTATAACATGCAGAGCTTTCGATTAAATTGTACGAAACTTACAGAATACTTGAAAATATGTAAAAGAAGCATTGTATTAAAATTTGAATTAAAAGATTTGAATATTACGGGAAATATGAACATTTGTAGTAAATAATTTGTTACTGCGCATGCGCGAATGTAGCGTGAATTTTCTTTCACAACTTCAGAGCCAGATATATAGGGCAACTTATACAAATATTCCAGTTGAATTGCATTAGTATTCAGAAAGATATCGGCATTGCAACTTGGTGAATTTCGGTACACTCTATGAGAAACTAAATGATGAGGGGTTTTCTATAAATTGATATTCTTGAAACTTGAATCTTCGAACAGTAATATTGAATTTTTTGAAAGTTGAATATCCTGAATACTTATATATACTTATAAGTTAAATACATAATTTAAATTACAGCTCGACGATTACTATTCGAAGATTCAAGTTTCAAGAATATCAGTTTGTGGAAACCCCCTCATCATTTAGCTTCTCATAGAGTGTACCGAAATTCACCAAGTTGCAATGCCGATATCTTTCTGAATACAAATGGTATAGAAGAGGAATATTTATATAAATTGCCCCTATGTGTCTGGCTCTGAACTTGTGAAAGAAAAATTACGCTACATTTCGCGCATGCGCAGTAAAAAATTATTTACTACAAATGCTCATATTTCCCGTAATATTCAAAACTTTAAATGCAAATTTTAATACAATGCTTCTTTTACATATTGTCAAGTATTCTGTAAGTTTCGTACAATTTAATGGAAAACTCAAGCAAAAACATGAGGAAAAATTTGGGATATTTTAAGAAAACCTTTATATTTTTCCGAATATTTATTCAAAATTTACGAAAATGCGTGTAAATATTATGCATGGCAGACATAACCGTTGCTGAAAGTTTTAACTTAATATCAGCTTTCTGCGAAGCGGGGTTGGCCAAAATAATTTTTGTCTTCATTAATTTGTAGACGGTCCCCTAAATGCTCTCGTGACTTAATCCTCACTGTAAAATGTGAGTTAAAGCCTAATATTTACATGTTCGAAATTCTAAGAAAATCCATGGAAATTTTCGGAAGATATTCGAAAAAATATGAAAAATTTTAAGTGTCCCAATTAAATAGGCAACCCACTATATTTGCTAATAATGGAAGCAAATATTTGTTGAAATGCCGGATTATAATTATCCTTAATTATCACTATTTATTTTACACAACATAGAAAAATAAAATAAAATGGCCGGGAGCTATCAAATAAATATGATAAGTTTAAATTAATTCATTCAATATTTTTTTATCGATTTTCCATTCATTAAAATTTTTAAAGTCCGTATAAATTCCTAGAAAAGACCACCAATTGTATTTAAAAGCAACCCTTCAGATAAAACGGACTGGATACTTAGTCTCAAACCAATAAGTGCATATCATAGAGTTCAATTTATGATTGCATAAGTATAGAGAAGACAGAAAAAAACATTTGAAGTTCAATGAAGTGAGTTCATGCTAACGTGACAATCGCCAAATGCGCAGCTGATCTGACATTTTGCATCCATTGCGCATTTTACTGAAGGAAAAAGGACGTGATATCACAGTACAGTGTAAAACAATGTGCAGTTATGTTGTGTACACAATATGCACACGACATGCGAAGTTGCGTTTGTGATCTGATTGAGTCGTCACGAGAATTGACTCCATTACAATAGACTACAGAAGAACCTCGAATTATCCGAGCTGATTGAAGCTGTAATCATCTTGGATAATCGAAAACGCGGTTAATAGAAACTAAGTTTTAAACCACGACTTCTTTTCTTTCGACAAAGTTTTCCCAAATTGTTTATTTGAAATTATAAATACACTTAAAAACTCTTACATATTAGATAACAAACTTCCTACATACAATTTTTGAAAAGATTTTGATAACAGGATTCGCGAATATTACTGTTTCCTTTGTATTTTCCAAATAATTCTTTAACATTACTCTCAAAAGAATATTTTCCTTCAATTCAAATTCAAAATTCGCTCAAATTTGTTTCAATAATAATAAAAATAAAAATCTGAAAAAAATCCCCTAGGGCAGCAATGATGCAGCGACCAAAATTGACCAAAATTGTAATTTTTTTTATTTGTTTTTGCTTTCATAGAGCACTGTGGAAACAGCTTCGTTCCTGCGTCCGCCTTGTACCTCGCGCCTGCGCTTTAGAGTATCAAGTTATATAAAAGCTTCAAGTATCGTCTGTCATCTCTCACTCCAAGCATTTATGCTCACTGTCGACATGTTGAGTTGTTATGATTTACGTTAACTTTATTTTAATAATGTTATGTTTATTGAAGTTATAGTTGTTATTAATATGTATTCTTTTCTTGAAGTCCTGCACAAGCCAGGGATTACATAATACTTGTTTAACTCTCTGATTCCTAAGACCATTGATATAAAGGGACCTCAAAATACGGGAACACCCGAGCTTCTGTATCAAGGATAAGGGAAATTCACTTTCCCCTCAAAAACCACAATGACAGCTGACATTGTCCGAATTGTAAGAAAACTCCCCTCTTCCCCAAACACATCTGGAGTCACTCTAACGAAAAAAGCACGCGCCATGGGTGTGAAATCAATCACACTTAACGAAAGGGGGTGGAAATTTCAGAGTGACATTCGGACGGCTATCGTCTTTTGCTTGAAGGGGCATATGGGAGGATCGATAGAGTTAAGGTACTTCGAGTAGTTTTGCATTATAGAGTTACCTGTAAATGTAGAATACAACCCAACAATTTTCCAATGTGGTAACTGGACTACAGCACATCGTTTGTATTGCATACTGGTGAAAGCCTGTTTCATTTGGAGACATAAATTGGCTGCAGGACCTTCTGAATAGGCGAACTTTAATTATAACAACCCTGTACGTCTAAAAATGTCCAGATGGTAAAAATTTGGCTTCCTTCCTCTTTACATTTTCATAAAATTATTACATTTATTTGCCTGAGCGTTGCGGATCACTCCTATAGATAATACTGCAGGCATTTATTGGCGTCCATGTTCTCGTAATTATTATTTTTTTAAAAAATTGGGAAGGCCAGAGAAAAAATAACACAGCAATATACCACCGCCGTCACTGAATTGATAATTTTTTAATATTTTAAAATGGCTTAAAAATGTTTTTTTTCTGTTAACAATTTCCGAAATTATCGCCGGTAAACGCCAAAACTATGAAATAAAAATATGTGGCGCCAAACCGTCAATGGAAGAGGCAGTTTCAGATATTTTTCGTGTATTTTTATGGACACTAATCGAGAACGTTAACTGCATAAAGCATAGGCACAATAATGCTTGATCGCAAGTTATGAATGACCTTCCTACAGTAGAATCTCAATTTTCCGGGTCTGTATCAACCGAGGACAGAAACCGTACCAGGAAATCGAACTGTGCTTTTTATTGTTTGATAAAACCAACGAATTTTTCAGAAAAGGGTGTTAAAGTTGGCAATGGAGCCGATTTTCGTAGATTTTCACAATGCGAAAGTTTGTAAAAAGGTCGTTATCGGGGGATGACCTTTTATAATTCAAGAAGTTAATTAGAAAAAAAATTATAAAGCTTTTCTGGATAACTAATTAACTTATATCACTGAATAAGCCTATTAATTAACCACTGAATAAACCTATTAGTTAACCACTAAATAAACTTATTAATTAACCACTGAATAAACCTATTCTGAAGCAAATTCGACAGTGATGTTAGAAAATTCCACACATTTTCATAAAAAAAAAATGGCATGGTATATGTGTCGGAAAGTTTCACGATGTTGAGCGGGGGGAAATTTCTTTCAAGAACACCCTTAAAGAATCAATGAGAAAATGCAGTAAACAGCGATAATCAGTAACATATTCGCGAACCCCCTTATCAAAACTAATTAATGTTCATAAAAATGCATGTGAGAAGTTTGAAAAGAGCTTGTTAAATTGTTAATATTTAGTAGTACTCGCCGACTTATTTTTATAATGTCAAACAAACACTGTGGGAAAACCTTGTCGGAAGGAAACCCTATTAGCACAAGATGCTGTACAATATTGCTACGATATCCTCACGATATTGTGCGGTATTCAGAATATCGAATAACATCGTGAGGATATCGTACAATAACTTGTGCTAATAGGGAAGAGTCTCTATTAACCGAGTTTTCGATTACCCGAAGTGATTGCGGTCCTTATCAGCTCAGGTAATCGAGGTTCGACTGCACTTATTTAAAAGAATGTAAGAAAGTCCAGCAGAGAACCTAACTGAATGAAACTTTTCAAATGTATGCAAAGAAATTAGCATAAAAAAATTCGCTGACAATTTTTAAACATAAATAACCAGTAAAACGCCTTTAAAACAATGTAGTTAATAAAAAGAACAATTAAAACATTATTTTATATTCGATTAAAAAAAAAACCAACGGACGCATAGAATTATTTTCGCACTCTTGAAAATCGTCTGCCATTTCACTCGGCTTGTGGCGTTGCCAACAACCAACAAACAAAAACATTAATTCTTTATGGAAACGAATGTTTAATTGCTGATCCGAAGGCGTCTGTTGGGTGCGTTTTTCATTAGTGAACGAACCCCGATGCATTAAATTGTTTTTAGCCAGCGCACCACCATTAGGTGAAAAAGAACACGAAGTAATGGCTGTTTCAAGAACAATTCTTGCGTCTCATTCATCCGTTCATTCAAATCTTTTTTCTTTCTTTTTTTATATCTTTCTTTTCTTAAATCCCTGATTTTATTTTTCTTTGCTCTTGCTATCCTTTTTTAATACCGAATTCGTTAAGTGTTATTTATTCTAAGAGGAGGTAGGAAAAAATAAAAGAGTTTATTTTTGTATTTCTAACTTTTAGCACACTAATAGCTCTCATTTACATAATATGCTTATTTTTATTGTTGATTCTCCTCTCTTGTAATCTCGATGTGCTTTTCTGTTATTTTTCAATCGAGTTAAAACGTTTTGGTTGAAGTTGATTTTTCCCCCCATTATTATTATAATGTACTTTTTCCCCTATTTCGCACTTAATTTCTCCCCCTTTTTTCGTTACATCTTTTTTTTGTAATTGATTTAACATTTTTTTTTTAAAAAAAACTTCATTCGTTTGCAATTTTGTTTGTTTTTACCATCGTCATTTAAAATGTTATTATTTTTGTGTTAAAGGAAAAATCAGAGTTTTTAATGGTTATTTTCGCGTTAAAAATCTCAGTTTTTAAATGGGGGTTTTAACTCTTCATAAAAAAAATTGAATATTTAATCCGATAATGAATAGATACGTGTTTTGAATTGAGAGTTGGATTTGTAAAACTTGCTCCATTTTTTGACTCGTTTAAGTACTGGAAAAAATATGACGTGTTTTATAAGTAACAGCAATGACTCTCACTTTTTTGTTATTACTACCAAGATACGAAGTGGTTTTCGTCATATTTTCGGTTAATAAATGAATGATTAACGGCAAAATGAAAATGCATTCAAGCTCGAACTGTCCCTTATTTAGTTTAGTCTTCTTATGAACTGCATACCACATGATTAAAATGATTTTTTAAATTTTGCCGTGATATTAACGAACATGTGGTCTACGGTTTTCAAATGCAATAGATTCTGAATTCTTTAAGAGTGATTTTAAGAGCATTTAATTCATTCATAACCTGCTTTTTATATTTTACTCGGGACAGAAATGTTACAAGGTAATAATTCGAGTTTTTAATTTCACTTATTGTACATAAAAGAAATGAATAAATAATTCTTCATTAAAAAATAATTAATATTTATATAATACTCTTATTAAATATAATTATTTAATTAATTTTTATTCATGTTTATTAATTAATGTAAGAAAATTTTGTATGAAGTCAACTGTCAATCTTTAAGAACACTAAACTGAAAAATCTAAATAAATATAAAACAAATTAAAGTCTCATGAGTAGAATACGAAATTAATATGAATGTATGATGAGTAAGATAAGATAAAATTGAAATGAAAACCTAAATCAGATTTATATTAGTTAGATATGAAGATAAGCAGAATATTTTTTTAAGATTAAATAGGAAGATGAAATTAAACGGCTTTCTTTAATTTACTTTCTTTAAATTTTTATTTCTTGTTACAAAATGGTGAAAAATCATATTCCTTCGTGAAATATTTTTCAGCATAATTTATCCGCCTTTCTATATTTCATTTGAAAATGTATTCTCTTATAAAATGTACTATTGTAAAAAAAAAAAAAAAAATCAAACTTGTCCGGGACTTCGGGATCACATATAAGTTTGAATTAAACAACAACATAAGTAAACCAGTTCTTGTTCGAATCAGTCGTATTCCAAACTTTATATGTATTACAATGAAAATGGTAGACCTTAAGTTAAAAGTGGTTAAATTTTCTAAACTTCAACCCGGATTATCTAGATATTGGGAGAAAGGGTGTCAAGCCCTTCTAATCTAGAATGTCTGGTCATTTTTTACGCTGGGTGCCTTTATTTATTTCTTCACATACATGTTTTAAAATCTTTAAAGTTAATAAATATGACGATAAATAAACATCTATACCACTTTCTGATATATCGTAAAGATGATTATTTACACAAATGATCATTATTTAAAGATTGTTCAATAAATAATGAGCCAAGCTTCCATGGGATTCAGACGTATCAGACGATTCTGCTGAATTGTGGAAGGATCAATTAATGATTGAAAGAAAAAAACCTCACATAGAAATGTGAAATTGGATGGTACATGCAATAGGTGACGATAACGATCAACTGGAAACACAGTCCAAATCAGTTTTTCCGCTTCCAAAGAGCTTGAAGCAACGAGCAGTAGAGTGAGCTCACAAGGTAGAAGCAAAAACGGAGAAACGTTGTGGTCATCCCACCGATTCGTGTCAATCTTTACACCCTTAGGTTCGGTGTGGGAAATAAATAAAATTCAGATTACGATTGACCTCAATGCGATGGACACTTAAGTCGGAGGGATAGATAAAGCCCTCCTACAACACTTCCTCTCCGTGACACATAGACAACTTAACTGGACTGTCATCAATCATAACCCTGCAAACTGAACCTTCCCTCCCTGTGATTGGTGAACTGAAGAAAGCTTTGAGAGTGCCATGATTCAATTCAGATGATGACGGTCCGGAAATGGTTAACAGAAAAAAAAACCCTGGAGTTTTACGAAGACGCTATCTCAGTTTGATATCCTCTTGGCATAAATACCTTAACAATTATAGTAAAAATTATATTACAATAAAACTTAACCGTTGCACGTCCGTTGGCTTGTTAATTATGAAACGCCACTTATGCAAAGCAGTGTCTTTTCCATGTGTATGAAACTCATATGTTTGGCTTTTCAATGTTTTGTACGCTTATTGGGAGAAATTATTCCTTTGTAGGAAAACACAAAAAGTCTTGAACAGTAAGATTACCACTTTGTATTTGCGGAAATTAAAACGCAAAGAAAATGTGAAATTTATATTTCACATCAAGCAATATTTCAGTAATACGAGGTATAAATGTTACAGTTGGGTATAAGTTAGTTCATAAACACAATATACCTTTGTATAGTGCAGAATTTAACAGCATTTAGAATTCAAACATCAATATTAGATTTTTTTTTCCTCGTCTTTTTCAGAACTGTTCACGCTCGGTTGATAGACGCAGCAAACAGTTTCAACGGCCGGGCGCATTTAATGGACAACTGACACTTGCCTTGGGGCCAGTTGACTTCATACACGTTTCAGCACTTCGGGCCCACTTAATGGGTTACAAAACCTTAATTTGCATAAGTGGACCCGGCCGAGGCGATCGGCCCAATTAGGCGACTTGCACCACTCGCCCTGCTAATGGCAGGCCTGGACCTAGGCTTCAATTACATTAGCGTAGATTCGCGGGCAACCCCGGACTACTCTATTGGAAAATGATCCGATTGACCATCGCGTTATTATCACGTACAGCGGGAGTGATCATGTAAGACCATGACGTCATCTGAGTAATGGCCATCCGGTCGTCCGGGCAACGCGCTCTGTTTGCTGTTCTGCCGGATCGTCCGGGTGTGGTCGCTTGGAAATTAATCGGAAGGCCTTCCGATGGGTGCCCGCCGGATTGTTTTGTCACTGGAAGAGCATCGCTTTTTGCAGCGGGCATGCATTCTCGGAGAAATTAAAGCAAGTTGATCAGCTTTTAGCTTGGCTTATTGTCTGTCGACACATTTGAAGCGGTCACTAGAAACCGTCCATGAACTTTCCGTTTTAATGGCATCTAGACGATCCGACATTTTTTTATTCGTTTAACCCGTATTGGACGTCGTGTATCAACTGTATCGAGTTTGATAAATAAAACAGATTTATAAACTATCGTCAGAATACAGCTAAAAGTTATCAAGTCAAAAGAAAAATGAGTTAATTTGTTCTTGTTGTTTTAAAATGTCATCTTTGTAACGGAAAGAATTTTGAATTTCAATATATGTGCTGAATATATTGTATTCTAACGGTGTATGTGTGTTATGTATGATTTTTTTTCTGGTATAGAGATGACAAGAACAAGAATACATTAACTCACTTGCCTTTTCCTTTGACTTGGTCTTTTATAGCTGTATATTGGCGATATTACTAATACACGAAAAAACTATATGTAATTTGAAAATATATATTTATTTCCTACTGGATTTTACGAAAAATATTCCAAACATAAATACGGTCCAGTTTACTTTATTCTGATAACGGATGATTTTTCGGCTATGTTTAAGTTTGTTTTTTGATAGAGGTATCTAAAGTTAGTATTGTGAAGCAATCGTGATTTTGGTAACAATAAATGGAACAAAATAACAAAAAAAGATTAAAAAAATAACATCGTCTGGAACATGCAGGAAATAATAAAGAAATCTTTCCAGCGTCTAAAGATAAAAATGAAATTGAATCTCCTTGGCGGTGTACCTTCAATTTCAAAAACTGTGTTACGAAAAGAACAAGAAACATTCTTCTACGGCTTAATGGAAGGTGCATCAAATTGGCTCCGTATCGACTGTGATGATGAAGAACGCACATTTATAACATGCATATTTAAAGTTGAGGCACAAATATTTGATTTTCACCCAGATGCCTTCATCTAATACGTTTACTTTAACGGATTGTTTGCAGTTTATTCAGTAGAAATCGTCTTATATTTTTGTAATTGAGTCTTTTAAAGCCATATATTATCGCATGTTTGGCCATCAGTCGATCACAGCACATAACGACAACAAACGTATTAAATTACCTATTTAACGTTAATGTTTTACAATCACAAAAATTAGCTGCGGAGACATCTGTATTTAACACTAGAATAAAAGGAAACGATTCATTAAAAAACAAACCCTCCTAATGTTCCGAAACCCTCCTTGGACAATAAAAGCTATTGTCCAAGGAAATAAAATGACTTATAAAAGGAAAGTTGATGAATAAAAAAAAATAAAACAGAAATAAGTAACCTGAAACAGGTTATCATAAATATAAGGTTGCGCTATGCTCGGCACTATGGTTATAAACCTTTTTACCATATCGAGGTACACTTTTTCAATAATTTTAAAAATCCACTACAGTGATTGATCGACTTCACTACATGCTTTCAAACGCATTAATAGTTTTTATATCAGTATTTATAATATTTAGAGAATCGCATAGAAAATCCATTTAAGAAAGTTTTGTATCTTAAACTAGATAAACGAGAAGATATTTAATGTATCTTTTGCATCAATAACATAATTGTATATTGAACCGTTTTTAATGGGTTTGCTGACTTATTTCTTTTCCTCTTTTTTATATGCTTTTGACATTTTTTTTTACTTTATCTTCTACGAAGAAAAGAAAGAGAATATCGAAAAAGTACACTGGTGTCAAAAATAATGCGCAATTTTGAAGATGCTACAAAATTGAATTAATATGGATAATATGGTTCGCAATCAGTTGTTGAGAGTCGTGGGACATATATCGTCGGAACTCACATTTTACAGTGAAGATTGGGTCATGAGGGCAATTGGGGAGCCACCAGAAAGGGATGAAGGCGAAAACTGAGTTTGACCCACCCTGTTTCACAGAAAGCTGATAACGAGACGCAACTTTCATCAATGGTTATATTTGATTTGCATAATATTTGCATGCATTTTATTAAACACAACGCAAATATTTGAGAAGATATAAAGGTTTTCTTACAAAATCTCAAATTTTTACGCATGTCTTTTGCTTATAACATGCAGAGTTTTCCACCAAATTGTACGAAATTTACAGAATGCTTGACAATATGTAAAAGAAGCAAGGCATTAAAATTTGAATTAAAAATTTTTAATATTACAAGAAATATGAGCATTTGTAGTAAATAATATTTCTTACTACGCATATGCAACACGTAGCGTAATTTTTTTCATAAATTAAGAGCCAGATATATAGGGAAACTTATACAAAAATTCCAGTTCAATACCATTAGTATTCAGAAAGATATCGGCTTGACAACTTGGTGAATTTCGGTACACTCTAAGAGAAGCTAAATGATAAGGTTCCATGCACAAATTGAAATTTATTAAACTTGAATCTTCGAATAGTTATCATTGAAATGCAGTTTAAATTATATATTTAACTTATAAGTATACTTGAGTATTCAGGATATTCAACTTTCATAAAATTCAATATTACTCCGATATCTTTCTGAATATACTAATGGTATTGAACTGAAATTTTTATATAAGTTACCTTATATATCTGTCTCTGAAGTTATGAAAAAAAAATTACGCTTCCTTTCGCATATGCGCAGTAAAAAATTATTTACTAAAAATTCTCATATTTCCCGTAATTTTCAAATGCAAATTTTGATATAATGCTTCTTTTACATATTGTCAAGTATTCTGTAAGTTTCGTACAATTTGGTGGAAAGTTCTGCATGTTATAAGCAAAAAACATGCGAAAAATTTGGGATTTTTTAAAGAAAACCTTTATATCTTCCCGAGTATTTATTCAAAGTTTACGAACATGCATGTAAATATTATGCACCTCAAACATAACATTGATGAAAGTTAGATTTCGTTATCAGCTTTCTGTGAAACAGGATGGGTCAAACTTTATTTTCGCCTTCATCCCTTTCTGGTGCCCCTCATGACCGAATCTTCACGGTAAAATGTGAGATCTGACAATAGTATGTCCCACAATTCTCAGCAACTGATTGAGAACTATAGCATCCATATGAATTCCAATTTTGAAGCATCTTCAAAATTGTGCATTATTTTTGGACACCAGTGTATCACAATCGTCACAAAAATTTGGTATCGATACTTTAAATATGAATCTCCATATTTTAGATGTCAGGGGTCAGAAAAAATTATTTTTCAGTGAATTAATAAAGTCAATACATATTCAAGTAACGCATGTCAAGTACTTTGCATTAATTTAATGATAGAATCCATTTTTACACACTTTTATTTAACTTGATTTGTTTCCTGTTTGCATAAATTGGAATTTTGTAATCGATTTTTCACCTCAAACGATCGGTTTTTTTCCAAACTTAATTATCAGTTAATCGATTAATTTAACTAAATTTTGATTTCATATTACTGGCGCCACCTAATAGTGAGGATTCTATAATATTTATAATAATGAATTATAAATAAAAGTCTAAAAAATAGAAAATAATTAAAATTTAAAAAAATCCTACTTTTTATTACCTATTATTACTTTTTATTAATAAAAGTAATGCTAAAAACTGTTTTCGTTACATTTATTTGCCTAAATCATGAAATCATATGATCATTAAGATCATTTTTCAGAATAGGAAGGTTCAGGCTTTTGAGACGCAAGTTGACTGAGGCGTTCATGATCGCCTCTTTGAATAGAATCAATTTATGTTCATATGACATAAATGAAATATGCATATGCAGGCTATTTATTTTTGGAACCCATTGTATATCTTACAGCAGAAAAAGTCACAATGCAGACTAAGATGGATAATATACACTATTACGTTCGTGTTGTAATTATGACATCACCTGAATTGACTTTAATTAACATCCAACAGTTCGTCATACCATACCAATAAACCTTTTTTTCGCATCCAGTCGAATTTTCTTGAGAAAATAGTTAAGAAATTCGTAAATTAATTATGATTCATCTTTGAAATAAGCTAATACAGTAAAGCACCGTTTATACGTTTCTCATTTATACGTCGTTCACATTTATACGTCGTCTCATTACAGACCCGATTAATTCGTATTCATTGTATTGTTAAAGTAGTACTTCGTTTATACGACGCAAAACTTCGGTTGTACGTCGTTTTCCTCCTTTCTAAAAAGTGAAAATTTCCTCCTTTCTAGTATGTGAACTGTGATACAGATATTTTGACTTCGAAATTATTCGCCTTTTAGGAATTAATAGAAGACAAATTGTCTGGTGCTAATTTAAGCGATGATGAAGTTGTTCCACCTTCATTTATGTAAATACGCAATGGACTCCATTGAAAAACATAGAATTTAATTTCTTTTGTCAAAAGAATATTGAGAAAACATTCAAAGATTATGATGAGACATTCATAATGCTGTACTTAATATTCATAGACGATCAACACGTCAGACGACGGTTAAAGATTTTTTTAATTAAACGCCTACCTGCATGTGCATCGATCGTATAAGATATGTATAGTTAGTACTCAAGATAAGCAATAAAGGTATGATTTTTCTCACTTTTATGATACATATTTAATTTTAAAATTTAATTATTGATTTCCATTCTATATTGTATTATACCGGTACTATCTGAAAAGACTTTAAAATTATTACTTTTAAATGAATTTGTATTAGTAGCATTGAGTTTGAAATAATCAAAGTTACTTATATTATTAAAATTTCGATTATACGTCTTTTCATTTATACGTCGTTTTATGTCAGTCCATTGAAAGACGTATAAACGGTGCTTTATTGCAGTATTAATCCGAAAATCGTATGGATGAAATAGGAACAACTTCTGCCCATTTCAATAACTTGTTGATCAACTGCAAATACCTCTATGCAAAAAATAGCTGTGAATCAGTAAGATTTATATCCTAATTCTAAGGTCATTCCACGTTTCATTCGGAAGAACCGTATAATTATTTTGTTATAATAAATAAAAAAATATAATAATTGTCTTCACGGGGAAAACATAAGCAGATAATGATAGTAAAACACCGCGGAGTAATAGGAAACAATTATATTATGCAAACTTTTCATAAGTTACTGTTGATAGTAAAGCCGGACGCTTGGGAAATATAACCCGTCATAATTACAGATGCTATCCTCAAATAAAGGGTTCTCCGATAACGTAGCTCTTGTAAATGTTTTATTTTTTTGACGGATGACAAAATTGTCTCACAGACTAATTGCTACTTTCAGTCTCGCGCGATCCACCTGCCCTATCTCCCCCTCCCCCCTGTTCCGCCTATTGTCGTTGCAACCGAAACCACGGCTCACGATTTAAAAAAGCATATTAAAAAAAACTTCTACTCAACAATCGTTTGGTAGTTCGTGGAGTCTGACATGTTGAAAGTAACGGTAAGTAATAATTATTGCATTAAGATATAAATCATGTTTCTGATAATTATAAAAATTCAGGAAGCATTGAGAGAAGGAAATAAGGCAATTATGTATTAAATTAATGGAGAGTAAATTTTGTTTAATGCAAAGTTGAATAAACCTCGCAGGAACAGCTTTTTTCCGGCACTGCTTTTAGAACGTCCTGCACTGCTTATTTTGCGACTACACCACTGATTTAAAAAGCTTTGTCGAGGCCCCAATACTGGAAAACAAATAGTAAAAGTTGCATTAATTAATAACTAATGAAAGCAACACACCAGCGATGATTGCTTTTTACGGAGCGCACGAACTCAGCGGTTCACAATCTCCGGCACATAATTCTTGTCACCTATACCCCTGGCTAAAAAGGATGAGTTTAACCTATTTGAGTTACTGATACCTGGAATGAAGATTTATTATTAGTGCTGCAAGGGAAAAATATTATTAGTTACGTCCGATTAAATATTTCATCTATTCGTCTCCATTCGCTTCATGTGTGTGTGTGTGTGTGTGTGTGTGTGTGTGTGTGATTCAGCCTTCCATTCTCACATACAAAAATACAATAAAAAGGGAAAAAAAGGAAATTAAGGGAGATATAAGGAATGAATAATTAATTGGGAAATGGGGTATCCCGCTACCTGATATTTGGCACTGGTGTAAGCAACCTTAATGAAAGCAATGGGAATGGGTTTGGTTTGGTGGAGTTTACTGGCGCAAAAACCATTTTTGATTATGCTGCGCCAAACATATGGTCTAGGATAAAATCTTAGTATAGGAGTTTAGTTAAAAGGAGTGTCATTCGGTATGAAGTGTCAATATATGAAGTCTGTAAAAGCTTGCAACAAGTTAA
Organism: Araneus ventricosus; assembly: GCA_013235015.1. Classification (NCBI taxonomy): domain Eukaryota; kingdom Metazoa; phylum Arthropoda; class Arachnida; order Araneae; family Araneidae; genus Araneus; species Araneus ventricosus. The sequence goes on along the minus strand of BGPR01000161.1, from coordinate 1,043,057 downwards.
GAATGACCTAAAAACAAGGTAAAAAATTTTTATATCAAAGAGTAAAAACCAATCATTCTTAAAAAAGTAAAAAGTTGTGGATGAGGATCTTTGTGAAGGATGTCTTTAAGAGTAATAGAGGATGAATGAAAACAGCGGATGCGTTGATGATTAAATTGCCTACATTCAATAAGAATGTGGAGAACAGTCATTTGGCATTGGCATGCTGTACAAAGAGGTGCGGGTTCCCCCAATAACAGATGCCTATGCGTGAATCTGGTATGGCCAATTCTTAATCGAGTGAGGACAATGGGAATAGAATGTTCCACCAATGAGGGAATGGGAATAGAATGTTCTCCCTCGACTTGTTTGTATACTTTCAAAATATGGCGCGTTTTGCGTTCAGGTTCATAGTAAAATGAAAAGAAACAAGTGTAAACTTTTCCGATTTAAAAAATTTGTGCTCACTCCCGGCACAAAATTGCATTTAATCTAATTTATTGTTTGAGTAATCGTTTTCGCAGGAGGACAGACAAATAAATAGGTAGTGAACCATTGGGAAGCTTTCAAGCAAAATTAAAAACAGATCTGCGATTTTGGTGTAAATAACAGGCACTAAAATTAATCCATCAAGCTGATTACAGTTTTGAGTTGTATTCACATACGCATCAATAGAGAGATCAACAAATAGTCAGTTCGTTTCAGGGGACTAATGGAGCCGGAGAGCACCTGAACAGCGTTCCGGCACTGCTTTTTTCCCAAGAGAAATAAATAAGAAAAAATTGTGAAACGTCCTTACAACAACGCTATTTTTTAGAGCTTTCAGAACGTTTGCAACGCTTTTAGAATGTTCCGGCACTGATTATTTTGCGACTACACCAATGATTCGTTGAAAGATTTGTTTCAAAATATGATACGGATCTACGACTCTGGTGATTTACCTTCTGAATGCCGATTTTTTTAATAACTATTTAGATGCAAAGTTTGAAAACATGTTCAAATACCGTTGAACCCAGCGAATTGTTATTTACATGCAAGGCTTTATTAGTGTAATACGATTCAGCATTTTAAAAGTACTAAGTAAACCCATTAGCTTGCGAAAATTGCAGGATGGAGCAGAAAATAGACTTACTTCCATCCCACGGAAATCGCGGGATAAGCAGTCAGAGCTTTAAATCATATGCCCAATTTCATCTTTCTAACCCGCTTCATTTTTGATATATCGTATTCATATTCACAAAGAAAACTTTACTTCCCGTTTAAAATAATTCGTCCAAAATTAGGTCTGCAATTTAGTGGGCAATACCATAATATTTATTTCTGTTCATCTAGCTCAGTGGTTTCCAAACTTTTTCAATTATCTGCTCCCTTATTGAATTCAGAATTTTCGAAAGTACCCTATGTAAAATTCTAACGAGTATTTTTTTTTTGCAAAAAGAGTCAAGACTTTTTGTTCATGTTAGTTAAAAATATATAAAACATATTTTAGATCGCATAAAGGACTTATTCAACTAATTTTAATACATAAATTAATCAGTGAAATGGATCATTCCAGTCTGTTGACACATTTTCTCAAACCGTGGAGGGAGGATACAGCTACACTCATTTCTTCTTCACATTAATATATGCGCGATGCTTTTATTTTGTAACCGTAACTGCCGAAAACTTATCTTCGCACCAATAAGCAGAAGCAATCTAAATTCTTCTATCTTTACCTTTTTATATAATGCCATTATGAGGAATGCCCCAAGGTGTACGTGTTTCGAACCATCGTTTCCACACAGACAGACATAATTCCAAAAATGTTTTTTCGGATTCGAGAGATCTAAAAAGTGGAGATTCAATAACTGCAATGCTTTCTTCTTTGTGTACTTTCAACGTACGAGAGAGTACATAGTTGAACTTGAAATCGTTATTTCAGAAATTTCATTGAACCATCTGAAATAAAGATGATTTTGTGAACTATTTTTGAACATCAAAGAATCTGAAAGATTCCACCCTCAGTAAGGAGCCTCGCTTAAGCACATCGTTAGCATGCAAAGAGAGGCTGAAAAACCATAAATCCTCACCGTGATGTCATCCTCCAGTTGATGATGTCACCCGGTTCTTATATCACTGTCTACGCAAACATCCAATATGCATTTTTCGCACGAAGATGGATTGGGGACAACTTCGTTCAGCTAAGAAGAGGTAGTTCACCAAAGAATGAGAAAAGTATTGAACTAAATGAACGAACGGCAACTTTCTCATACGCTTCCATAATATGGCTCGTTTTGTGTTTAGACTCGTCGGTTAGTGAAGAGAAGCGAGCATTCATTTCGAAACAATACCTCTGCCTCTTGAGGCAGATCTATAATTTTGGTGTCAAAACCAGACATCCAATTCCATTTATCGTTGCATTGTTGAGTTACAGTGCTTACTTGCACATAGGTAGACAAAACAGACAGACAGTCTAACATTTGAGAGATATGGTCTAAAATTTCACATACATCTACAATTTTAATGTTAAGTTCACATACTTTGATTTATCTATCTAGCTCGTAGCGTTCTTGAGTTCTCATACGCACGAATAGGAGTTTAGTTTAGTTTAGTTTAGTTAGTTATATTAACGTCCCATTTTGAAACAAAGCGAGAGCTATAGTTATTCTCTCCCCACCGAGGTGGGTCGAACCATGTATATACTCCCAGCTCTCATGCATTTAAAAGTTCTGCCCCTGTTCGGGCAATGTCCGTATCGTTTCATTGCACCTAATAAATCCCATTCTCCACATACTGGTGGTGTGGCTCTTTCCTCGCTGGTCCTCTCCCGGCCTCACACCCATCTTGGGTAAGCCGGGCCAGTTTGGGTATTTTTGTACCACACCAACATGAGGACGTTTGGCCCCCCACCTACGTATCATTTAACGTGCAACAGGCTCAATACAAGACGGATCTTCCGTGGAATCGGGTTTCGAACCCTGAACCTCCGGCCGTAAAACCGAGACCTTATCATTAGGACACCGCGGCCCTACATGGATAGGCAGATAGATAATCTACCCTTTGACGAATTTGGTCCAGAATTAAATGCCGACCTACAAATCTGGAGAGAAGACCACCTGCCAAATTTCATCCAAGTTCATGGTGTTCACGTGCACACGGACAAACAGACAGACCGACTTACCTCGGACGGATTTCCTCCAAAACATGAAATAGATCTAAAATTTTGGTGTAAGGAACACACGCCAAGCTTCATTCACATAACCATAACGACTTGTTGCACAAAGAGAGTAGTGTAATGATGACCCTCTCAAATTTTCGCCAGAACTTTATTTATCTATTATTAGAATAGTCCGTTCAGTGAATAGGATACAAAAATTTGCCCCGACGGTGAGGGGGGTACAGCATCCCGGACACCCCTGAGACCGACAGACAGAAAAGACATAATTCCAAAAATGTATTTTTTAGGCACAGGGAGACCTGAAAACGTGAAGATTTATCCAAATCTTAAGGTGGAATCATTTGAAGATTACAATACTTTCTCTCTCGCAAATAAAAATCGATTTGTGTGAGCGAAACGTTCTCGGTCACATCTCTGCCGTTCAACACGTAATTAGAACCCGGTTCCATTTGCATGCCGCATTCTGCACATCAGAGCGGCACGGAAGCATCTCTCGACGATTGTGTGTATCACTTTTCCTCTGTCAACACACACAATGGCGTGACACTTCTCGAAGCAGCTGCGCCCTGAAGAACCAGGAATCCGCTTTTGTGCCGAACGATGAAAGTAAATAATAAACGCAAAAATGAAATAAGCAAAAGTAAATTAATAAAAAATACGATTTCTTTCGCCGCGATTGTTAAATTTGCGTTTTTATTTCTCTCGTGAAAATGGAAATGGAGTAAAAGCTGGAATGATACGCATGCCTCTGCCGGAATGCATGGAATAACGATTCTATTATTTGTGCATGCGTATTATTACTCTCGATTTGTGGTGTTTATTTATAGGAATAAGCCATTTTAAAAGGTGAATGGAACACCTCGTTTAACTATTGGGAGTTACTTCGTTGGACCTTTTCGCATATTCACACACTATGACGAGTGTTTGTCTCGTTCTTCGTCGTCTAATGAAAGCAATCGTGTATGCGCTTTGGAAGCTTTTCCTCGGCCACTGGGTCTAAAATTTGATACAATGAGTGTGCCAAACCACAATCCAGATTGTATTTATCTAGTTTGTTGCGCTTTATGAGAAATCGCGATCACATACGAATGGATAGACAAACCGACTGACAGCAAACCTGTGGGACGAATTTGGTCCAAAATTGGATGAAGATATAAATTTCTAGTGATAAAACCACATGCCATATTTCATTCATCTAGTTCTTTGTGCTTCTGAGTTATCGCATTCAGACGCACAAGAACAGACAGATTTCGGAGATGGATTTCGTTCAAAGTTTATTAGAAATGTGGTGTAAAGACCATATATCAAATTTCATATTTTCAGCTGAGTTGATTAGACGAACTTTCAGCTCATTTACTTAGTTATGACACAAAGTGCACATGTGGACGTTTATTATGAGGTGCACTGCATTTGAGAATATTTACAGTTATTTTGACTATTCAGTGTACCCATTAGTTGCACAGTGGGTAACAGCCTGGCATGGCTGATGATCATGGAATCGGAGAAAGAAAGTTATGGGTGCTTTCTATCATCCGGCTGTGCTCTTTAAGATCATTCAAATCATGGTAGACCGATGCGCGTTTTAGCAACGAATTACTCACTGCCGTCCAGCTGGGTGCTAGAGGTTTCCATCTCTTCGAATCGCAAATGTGGGCCCGATTTCTCTGAAAGTCCTCCAGAAAGGCAACCGGCCTCCATGTATAGGGACTAAGTCAGACTTCAACCTCAGGTGCTACATAAGTGCTCTGGCTCTCTTTGACCAAGAGAAGACTCTTGACTCATGGACTTGGCTAGATGCGCATGACCTCAGATGTCAAATTCGCAGCCCACAATGAATATCTTTGTAGCCCAGCAAATATAACGGTATGTAACAAAAACTTCTTAGCTTAATTTTTTCCCTCATGAAAGAAAATAGGTCTTCTGTCAGATCAATGATCACCTTGGGCCAATTTTGAAAGTATTCGCTGCGAACAAGCTATCTCCCAAAGCAGGAAAGTTGGTAGCGGAGAAGAGATGTCAAGTGCCAGGAGGAAACATTAACTTTATCGTTGCCCTTGTTCTTTTTTATATTGGTTTTCCAAATAAACCTACATTTCGTCGTTTGACAAGCAACACAGCCTATTTCAATTTCTTGAAATTTCAGAGAAGAAAATACTCAAATTTTCGCAATCAATAGCGAATATTTCTGAATTTTTTTCACATCTGGTAGGAACATGGGGTCTTATCTTTAGAGGAGTTGGAACCCTAAGTCCGTTAACCCTAACCCTGTTACATCGATGTACCTTTTCTCAAAATCTGTTATAGATTCATGTTTGAAATTTTTTATACAAGTAAAGCATACCTTTCTCATTATACTGGTTAATTTTTAATTTTTTATACATTTACAAAATATTTAATTAGACATAGCGAAATTTTATCCTATTTTGACACAAAAAAATTGTAAAAAATAAAGTTTTGAGTTTCTTTAAAAAATCATTTCAGTATAATGAGAAAGGTGCACTTTACTTGCATAAAAAGTTTCAAGCATGAATCTATAACAGATTTTGAGAAAAGGTATATCGAAGTAACAGGGTTAGGGTTAACGGACTTAGGGTTCCAACTCTCCTTAAATAATTTTATGCATTTAAGAAAACAAGAATCATCAGCGTGAAGAATGATTAATCAAATGGCGGCAAGCAAAAATCTTTTAGTGATAAAATTTTCAAAGCTGAAACCGAAAAATTAAATAATAAAATTTTAGAATGAAACAGAACATCTTTTTTGCCAATGTAGCGAATTTGTAGGAAAAATAAATAAATAAAATTCTAATTATATCTTAATTGAGTCACAAAACTTACCAGTCAACTAACTTATAAGGTGTTTGTCAGACGTATTATTACAAGCGAAATATTCATTCAAATAACATTTCTCTTAGGAGCTGCAAAATTTTAGTTTCTTTGTTTCGGAACTCATTGAGGTAAAAGATAATAATAATAAAAATAATAAATATATAAATTATATAAAATTTTGAAATTCGTAGTGAAGTTTAAAATTTCTATTCCACGACATTATCTAAAATCTGAAATCTAAAACCAGCATAATATTCAAATCACTTGGTCCAGACATGCGCACAAGATCAGTTTTTCCTTCACCGATACGTGCGTGCCGCGCAAACCCGTTAGACTGTCCGGCAGAAAGGGGTTCGGGGAGGTGCACTCACTCCCGATCATCCCCATCACGTGACAAACCCTAATCCTTCATGCTCCGTAAGGGGAGAAGAATCGTCTGAGTGTGGCAATATTTCCGCAGGAAGTTGATACGATTTTTTCCCCCGTGGCAACACGTTCGCTATCGTACGGGAAAATCTCCGTAGACTTTGTCGAGTGGTGTACATAGCAATTTAACCGGGGAAACAGAGAGAGGGGGATTATTAAAACCTATTATGATCTTTTTTCTTTTCTATTGATAGGGGGATGTCTCATTTTCACAGGTGGAAATTTATCATTTTCTCTAACGGCTTTCTCACAATTTGTGTACGTCGATTGTTGGATGGATCTGCGAGTGAAAGTGTTGGTGATTATACTTAGTGAGGGGTATTAATAACTTTGTGTTACGTATCTGTAATCTTTCGTAGATATATGAGAAATAATACTTCGAACAGGTTATTATCCAATTGAATAGACGTGATAAGATTTAGGTTTTTTTTCGCCTTTTTTTCTGTAATTGTGGCATTTTTAATGAGTCTTCTAATGCTAAAATTATACTACTTTTCATATCTTACTCGCTTCTTATTTCATTTTGCACAGAAAGAAAGATTGTAATAGTCATATATTAGAGAAAGTCTCATAGTCAGATTCGATATCGAAGTTTTAATGAAGCTCCACGTTGTAGGCCTTCCTGAGTTAAAAAAAAAAGACCTTTTCAGAATTATGTCTGTGGGTCTGTCCCGCATATGTGCACACAATAAGTTAAAAAGGCAACGATCTGAATGTGCGAAATTTAGCATGTAGCCGTTGCGCCAAATTTGTGGATTTGTATCAAATTTTGGATCAACTCCATCAAGAGAAGAGGTAATTGCCCAAAATATGAATGGGATGAACAAGAACAAGACTTCAAAAATAGTTGTGCAGTCTTCTCAAGAAAATCAATGGAAATTTAATGATTATTTGTAAATTTTAGAACTAATTGAAGAGAAGAGGTTATTTCCCCAAAGCATGAAAGGGCTAAATAGAAACAAAACTTCAAAAATAGTTGTGCAGTCTTCTCAAGAGAATTAATGGAAATTTAATGATTATTTTTAAATTTTAGAACTAATTCAAGAGAAGAGGCTATTTCCCCAAAGCATGAAAGGGCTGAATAGAAACAAAACTTCAAAAATAGTTGCGCAGTCTTCTCAAGAAAATTAATGGAAATTTAATACTTATTGTATAAATAATTTGGCAATAAGACGATTCATCAGGAAAGTTAAGATTTGTTAAGGTGACAACTTTGTCACCTGTTTTTTTCTTTTCTTGCAAGAATACATTCGATTTGGGGATTTTTCTGTTTACTCTGAACTTTTTTTGCGAGTACAAATCCATGGGTGATATTTTTATATAATTACCTGTAAAATCGCCCATTCATTTTTTGATGCTATATTAGGGTGGCAATAAGCCGATCTACCAGGGAAGTTAAGATTTGTTAGGGTGCCAACTTCATCAGCTGTTGTTTTCTTTCCTGCAAGAATTCATTCGATTTGGTGATTTTTCTGCTTTATTGAAAGTAGCAATAGCTTTGTTTCCAATTCATGGGTGAGAAATTTATGTAATTATCTGTAAAATAAACCTTCAATTTCGATTAATATACAGTTTTAAATTATTAATTATTAATTTTACCTTTGTTTTTACCAGTGCAAATATTTCAACTATGCTTTCCGTAGTTGCCGCTGTGAATGCAAACGAGTAAAATCCGTGTTTTATTCTCGTCGAAGCAAAAATAATGTATTTGTAAACATTTGGTGGATATCTTGACTAAAAATAAAATATATTCTCCGCAAAAGTCGACCAAGAGCTTCAGGTGGTAAATCTATGTGACACAGCTCTCAGGCAAAGGGTTTATATTATACATAAAAAATAAGTAAAAATTAAAAACTAATGTTTTTTCCAACCGGTGATCTATTTTTTGCATTCTCTTAAACCTGATAATGAATACCTTAATGAATTCCGCATGACTCTATTAAAAGCGGAGAGCAAGAATTAGAAATACAGAAGAATTTACATTAGAAAAAAGAAACGGCCGATGCAGAAAAGCTTCAAATACTTTTAACCAGATCAGAACTCAAACCCATGCACAACTCACCAGCTCATGTTTTAGCTTTTGATTTGACTATCAAATAGGCAACTACCTAGGTGCCCCTAGATTTGCATTAGTCAGCATGAGTTTTAATATCCGAAAGTTGTCAAAAAAAGTCTAAAACTGGAGAAGAAACTAGTCAGCAATGAAAAGCACTGAACAATCAATATACCAATAAAGATAACAACTATAACGCTTTTTGCACGTAAAATCACCGATGATTCCTTTCAATGAAGCTTTAAAGCAGGTAAATAATTAAACAGCAAATAATTTCGTAACACTTTTTTAAAACTATTTTTCTTCAAACGAGTAACATAAATTGATCTTCGTCTCACATTCGTAGATAAAATTTAAAAAAAAAACTTTGTAAAGAAGAAAAAAAACGCGCTTTGGATATAAAAACTACGATCATTAATTTTAATGTAGAGTGAATAACTAAACAGTGACTTCGAAACATTTACTCCACTCTCTTTCTTCTAACGAATAGCATAAATTGATCTGGAAACCATACTTGAAGAGAAAATGAAAATGAAAAATTTAATTGAAAACAATTTGTTAATTTATTCCAGCAAAACAAAAAGACGCCCAAATAGGTATTGCCAAGAAACGAAACAAAAAAAGTTGTTTTTAATGTGACATTCGAATACCTTCAGTGTTTGGAATATTTGAAACATTTCTCTGCAAGTTTATACGACACAAAATTGTACACGGGAGTTATTGCGACAATTTAATTGCCAAAATGCATTCATCAATGTCACGCATAACGAGGGAGTGTATAATTATACAGAAGAAAAACTTGCCAACTGCTGCACTGGTCCGATGCACAATCATTTAAATGACATATTAGTACAAGGATAAGGTGATTAAAGAAACAAAAAAGACTTAATGGCATCACAATATTACGTGATTAATCTTCGCGATGACATTGTTATTTTTGTTTTTTGGATAACTAAAAATAACTACAATTTGCTGTAATCCTTGATACTTGTTAATCGAGTTTGGGAAATTTGTAACTGCTTGTAACAATCAACTCGTGTCATATATTATTCCAAATGGTTACTGTGGAATCAGTTGGGTGGTTTAAATAATGAAACGGGTATTAATATGGTCCTGTGACCAAGTGCTCAATGTAAGATGAGTGCTATACACAGATAGAATATTTTTAAATACAGAATATATATAAAACTCTTATGCAAAAAGCCCAGCAAGTTCTAATTTTAGTCACTTTAGCTTAGTCTAACTAAATTAACATATCATTTTGAAGCATAATGAGAGCTATTTTGGGATGGACCTCACAATTTATGAATGGACACTACTTGAACCGGCACTGTCCTGTCCAAACTTTCACGCCGTACCAGCGGGAGGACCCTCGACGCAAGATCGGATTATTAAATAGGCAATGTAGGCAATTGCCTAAGGGACCCCGCAACTTAAGGGGGTCCCGAGGCCTTCGGTTGTCTTTTTTGCGGTATTTTAAGAGTAATTTAATTCTGTGATTTCATTTGCTTTCCAAGAGTTATGTATTCGAACTTATAAAAATTAAAATCAAATATCATTTAAATTTCAGAACATTATTCTTAGGAATTTTTTTTCTTCGTGTTTCTTGATGTTTGCAGTTCAGTGTGACTTTTCTTTTTCTTCTAAATTCAAATGCCGTGGCAAAATAAATTTTTAATAGGATTGTGTAAAAAATATTTGGGATTTTTTTTTACCATTTTGTATAAATTACTTTTTAATTTAAATTTTTTATTTGCGAGATATTACAATCAGATTTCATGAAGGTAATCCGCAGTCAAATGTTTTGTTATTTCAGTTTGTCACAATATCTGCGACATAAAAATTGCTTATATAAAGACTGAATTAAATGAATAAAAAACATCTAGTTTTGTAAGTTGGAGAGAGATAAGAGGGTCCCGAAATTTGCAATGCCTGTAGGCCCCCTACAGGGTTTAATCCGGCCCAGCCTCGACGTCAGATTTAGTGTCAACCAGGTTCACCTACACGATGGTTCTCTAGTGGAATCGGGCTTTGAACCTGGAACCTTAGAGCCCTTACTACCAAACCACCGAAACCCCATTTTAGACATGAAAATGCTAGTTCAGAAATATTGGTTGCTTACCAAAATTTAACTAAACCAATTAAAATCCTTCTTAATTATTTCACATGTTCATCTTACGATTACAAAATCTCTGTCAGTGTTCGATAACAACCGAAAGTGTTTCTTGGACTAAACATGTCCGAATCATTCCACAACAACAAATATTACATGAATTCATTATCAATAACACAGATATATAAATTGTATAAATTTTATTGTTTAATTTTGTTGTTGTTTTTGTTTAAAGTTTAAGTTAAATTTATTATTTTTTAAATTTATTCTATTTTTTCTAGTTGATTGTTCTTAAGCTAAACACAGATATTTAATGTTAGTACAGTATAATAATTCTTGCCTCTATCAAGCGAGGTCTCTGTTAACTGAGCTGGTGACTGAAAATCGAACTTTGTTCTTCATTTTTAATAAAATCAAACAATTTTTGGAAAAAGGTGTCAAATTGTAGACGATTTTCACAATTTGGAGGTATGTAAGAGGTCATTATTGGGCGGTGGTCTTTTATAACTCAAGAAGTTATTTAGAGGGGTGGGGGAGTTCTATAATTTAAGCACTTCAATAGCGATGTGAGCAAATTCCATGCATTTCAGGAAAAAATGGTTCTGTGAATACATCGAAAAGTTTCGTATTGTTTAGAGGAGGAAAATTACTCTTTTGAGAACATTCTTATAGAATAATCGTGAAAATACAGAAGAAACAACAAAAAGTAGTAACATTCACGAATCCTCTTATCAAAGCTGTTTTTTTAAAAATCATGTAAGAAGTCTAATAATTAATAAAAAAATTTGTTACGATGTTTAGAAGTAGCAGTCCTTGCGGACTTATATATTTTTATAATTTCAAATAAACAATTTTGGGAAGCTTTGTCGAAAAAAAAGAAGTCATGATTTAAAATTTAATCTCTATTAACCGAGTTTTCGATTATTCGAAATGATTACCGGCCCAATCAGCTCGGGTAATTGAAGTTCTACTGTACTACTTGAATTCTATTTGATATCTTCTGTACTAGATGCAATCTTACGAGTGGAAAACATCCGAATCTCTGCTAGTGTTCGGTAACATCTGAAAGTA
>BGPR01000161.1:1004780-1030122 GCA_013235015.1 Araneus ventricosus | reverse complement strand
CATCAAAAGAAGCTTGTTGACTGTAAGCTGTCATTACGCCTTCTAATACGATTTACATCAAATTCTGGTTAATATTGCATCTTCCAACAGGTTTATATCATTACATCAAAGGAAGCTTGTTGACTTTATTAATGACAAGATTCGATGTAATATTTATTTTCTGGCAATACATACAACTATTATTTAGAAATGTAATTCCTTCAGTTAGTTATATCTACGATATTTTCCGGTTCTAGTTCTCAATAACCGGACATTCGAATTATCAGTGTTCACATTAACGAGATTCTAGTGCATGAACCGACGCGAAGGAAAACAAAATTCGACGGGAGGCTGTCTCTGCGAAAAGGCCGCTGGTATTGAAGGACGTAAACTTACTTACCTTACTCAACTGTGGCTGGCTTTCTGTGACTAAAGTTTTCTGTTAAATGAAACTAAAACCAACTCTCTATGTTATTTGGTTGCGGAGCTATAAGCGTTTAACTTTAGCACGAAATTCGACGTAATTCAACAATTCTGAAGTAATATTTCGCGTGAACGTAAGATCTAGGAATGAATTTCCTAATACACTTGAATAGTCTGCGTGCGCTCATCGGTCGCTGTGACGTCATCAAAATTCTTCGTGATTTTCACCAACTTTGCAACTCGACTGTGACTAAACCATAATTCCAAATTCGAACATTATTTTTGCAATCTTCAATGTCCACCTTTCTCTGTTAAATGAAACTAAAACCAACTCCCTATGTTATTTCGATGCGGAGCTATAAGCGTTTAACTTTAGCGCGAAAAGCGTCATAATTTTTTTCCTTTTCCAACACACCATTAGACCACTATGGAGAGACGTAAGTGTACGTCAAAAATGAATACCAGATATTTCCTTGATAGCCAAATATTTCCTTGCAATTTTTTAACATTTCTCGACATAACCCCGCTGCCATTCAAAACCTAAATGATGAGAGAATAAATTTTTCAAAAGAAAATAAAGAAAGGGGGGGTAAACAAACAAATAAATAAATGATAGCAAGACGAAAGGCAAATCCATTTCCAACCGGCATTATCCAATTGCACCGAAGCCGATTTCCACAGACGAGTGCAGGACTCCAAACTCCATACTCCGTCAGCGAAAAATGCAAATAACGGCGTGGGCACGCTTTTCCCGGATTACAGTGTCAGTTCCTGGGCTCAGGTGTTTATATAATGCAATCCCAATCCGTCCCTATGCAAAAGACATCCCCCCCTTTTGAATATGATGTATCACGGTAAAGAAGTGCCCCCCCTCCCATTTGGCTGCCTTATGCCAATCTGATCATTGTCAAGAAAGGGGGGGGGGATCGGGCGACGCAAAAAACAATGTACGCACATTTGTATGTGTTTGCCTTAACATTCTTTCGTTCTCATGATCCAACAAATCTGTCGTTTAACGCATGGAGGATATGGCTGGAAGCGCTGTGAATGATTGTTAGGTATTGGGGAGGGAAGGGTCCTTTGGAAAGATTTGCAAGCCCGCTGGGGTTGGGCATGTTTGTAATTTTTCGGGCAAAGATTTTTTACTGTCCCTTTTTGTTTTGATCATCTTGTGTAAGATTCTATAAGAATATCGAAATCGTTTTTTCTGCGATGCTTCAGAAGCCTAAATATATTGCCGCTTCTCAACTGAAGAGATGTTAGACGATGGATTTAACTTGTAAGATGGATAGTGATGTATGTAAAACGCGAACCTTTTTTAAAAAAGCAAATCGATGGATTTGCCAACAGGTGTTACATTCGTAACGTTGTAGTTTTCCCCCCATGTCTGCCATTTTTAGAAAAAGAACATGAGAAACAATATTATTGATCTAGGCATACGATCACATAGTCTGGTTTCTGTTAACATAATTCAATTTACTTATCAATAAAAGGTATAGTGTATTCAATACTTTATACAGGATTACAATAGTGTATACAATGCAGGATTAGTTATTCTGTATACATTATTTCGCCAGTTTATAACAGCTTTCAATTTAGTTAGTTTAGCCAGCCCTTTTGAAGCCAACGCCAGACATTTAATTTAATTCCAGAAATAATATATAAAAAAACATAAGGTACAGAAAACTGTTAGTACTATAAAATTTGCATAAAAAAAGAAATATCGAATGAAATTGTGTACGAAGATTAATTACATACATACATATGTATTAAAATTGCAAATTATATACAAAATTACAAAAACTACAAACTCAGATAATTGGAGATTCGTATAATCGGGCTGCGGATAGTTAGAGTTCTACTGTACTTTCAAAGAATTATGAAGAAATTCGGGGGTGTTTAGGAAAAGTATTTCTTCCCGTCCAAAATTTAACACAGATCTGTAGTTTTGGTGCAAGGACTACAAGCTAAATTTCATCAATCAAGATGTATTTTTTTTCTGCACCGTTTTCACTTAGACACAGACAGATTGACACACTGACCTAGTTTCAGAAATTACTTTGTTCGGAATGAAGCATGTTTAAATCGTCAAACTCAAATCGTAAACTGAAAATCTCGAGGAAATTTTTGATTATTACAATATCATCTCTATTTGTACTTATTATACAAGAAAGTAATAATGTGATATGAGACGAGTAAAAACAGAAGTACCTAAAAGAGAAGAATAATTTCAACTTAAAGCTTAGATGATTATTATGTTCGTATGTTTATTTTTATGATCCACATAACTTCTGCCGAATTTCACATGGGTCTTGTACTCATTTTATTTTTGAAACGTTAAGGAACAAATGAAAAGGATTAGTTGTTCTGAATCTTAATGTCCTCATGACGGTCCCATTTTTTTATATTAAAGGACAACTGAAAAGGAATAGTTGCTCAAAATCTGAATGTTGCAAGTCTGTAGAAAATTATCTGTATGAGTGGAGGACAAGGGAAAGGGGAAGGCAATGAAAAAATCAATTCGAAAAACCTTATTTAAAGTCACGTGTCTATTGCCGCCTCCACCCACCCCTTCCAAATCCAATAACAAATACATAGTACTTCCTGCTGGATCCTGAATCGTTCCTGGGTTTATTCTTCCTTACATTTTAGGGCCGCGAGAAGAGCTTTTTCTCTTTCATCTTCATACCACCAAGAACAAAAGCCTGGAGGGTGACCGAGAAAGAGAATGAAAAATATATAAAAGAAAAAAGTTTCTCTCCATCTAAATTTGAGCCGCGTGTTCCAGAAAGGAACACGTTCAACCATCAACCAGTAACGACTCTAAACCCAGAGTTGCCTCATTTCCCGGCATTCCCTGCCTCCACCCCTCGTGGTCCCGGGACGTGCTCTGCATCTTCAAAAGGATCATCGGTCCACCCCGGGGGGGAGGAATTGCCAGAGGGTGGAAGAGGGTGTTCTACAGGAAATTCGTCTGGAAGCTCGGGTTGCGGCGTTTGTTTTTTTCCAGGGTTGGGAAATGGTTCTTGGAGCATTTTTTGTTTGCGGTGCCTTGGTTCTTTCGGTCGTTCGATGGCTAGGGTGTTTGGATACCTATATATATCGTTTGGCGAAAGACGACACCGAAGTGGTGTTTGGGGAGAACTGGAAATAGAGGTCAAAAAGCACCTACACTGTAGTGAATCATGGCGAAACCCTGCAATTCAGATGAGAAATAGCCACTGTGGCAATATGCTTTGTTTTGAATGGAATAAAATTCATGTTCATAAGTAGTTATTTTAAAAGTGAACTATTGATTTATGCGTACAGTAAATTTTATAGAAACTTCAAGGCTAATGATGAGATTAAAGATGGTTGTAAATAAAAGTGGTGGACTTTTAAAAAACTAGGCAAGTCGTATTAAAGACATATGTCTTTGCATGGTCTAAAATTTACAATATGGACAAAGTTGTTCTTTAACTTGCTTGGCTGTAGCCAGTGACAGAATGGCCAGGTTGCCTGCTGGCAAGTTGTCCTCCTTACACATAAATCGATATGGGTCCCCAGGATATTGTGTGTGAGAGAGAGAAAAAAATAGGAAACAAAACTTTTTTCTAGCAAATGTACCCTCCCTCGTACTTTATTTTTAGTGTGGTTAAAAAGTTCTCAAAATAACAGTATAGTTCAAGATATACAGTATGCTATATTCAATCACAAATTTGTATTTACATTTGGGATTTCTCACTTCCAATAACATACAAAATGCGTGTAATCTGAGTTAGTACGAGGGACGTTCCGAAAGTAAGTTTCGTCATGCTTTTTTCATTACAAACAGAAACATACAATGGTATAACAAAATACAAACTTTTGATTATTTTTCCACATATTCGCCACCAACATTGATACATTTGTTGTACCGTGAAATGAATTTCAAGAAACCATCCTGGTAAAAATAGGTGTCCAACGATTGAAGGACATTTTTCACAGCCTTAACGCCAGTTTGATGAGAAAGTTCGTAAGTGACGTCCCGATAGTACTGACTTCAATGCAGGAAAGATAGGGCTGTAGGGCCCGACTAGCTTTCTTGTGTTGAGGGGTTTTGTTCTCGGGCGATAATGCAAGACCCCACACAAAGAGGGACACAAAAGGACACATTCGTCGCCTGGGATGGGAGAGATTGGATCACCCGGTCTACAGACCCGATCTTGCCTCATCAGACTCTCACATTTTCCTGCAATGAAGTCAGCATTATTGGGACGCCACTTCCGAATATGCTCATCAAACTGGCGTTGAGGATGTGAAGAACTTCCTTCAATCACTGGGCACCGATTTTCACCAGGATGGTTTCTTGAAATTGATTTCACGGTACGACAAGTGTATCAATGTCGGTGGCGAATATGTGTAAAAATAACCAAAAGTTTTGCATTTTGTTATACCACTGTATGTTTTTGATTGTAATAAAGCTTCCTTGTGAAAAAGCATGACGAAACTTAGTTTCGGAACGTCCCTCGCAATATACAGGGTGTGTTTTTTCTAAACTAACACTACTCAGAGCCACCTGTAACTTGATCTATCAACTAAAATGCCACCAAATTTGGTACGGGGACTAATGACGGCATGGGGAAAAAGATTCTGCGAAAGAAAATAGTTCTGAAAGTCGCGGTTAGGGGGAAATGTGCCACTGTTATAATCTACACAACTGAGAATTAGACAAACGAATAACAAAGAAGAAATTTCAGTGCAAAACTGCTTTAATACAGCAAAAGAACTGCCTCAGAGGGTTACAGCGATAAAATTCCAGTGCACCATAGCACTTTATTCAATAAAATTACCTCCTCGGCAAGGGCATGCGATGACCCTTCAATGTGCCACCTTTCGCGTGGGCAGACTTTTTCCTGTGAAGTTCATGGTTTATCTTGGTGGTGTCCTGTTGTTGAAGACCTTAAAGGACAACATATTACGGGCTGTGCTGAGCATTCCTGGTGACATGTTACTTTCGGCCGTCGAGAATGTTGTGTACAGGATAAAATGTGAAGTCCACGAGAAAGGTGGTCACATTGAAAGAGGTCTGGTGCTGTGGTGCACTGTAATTTCATCTCTGTAACCCTTTGGGGCAGTTCATTTGCTGTATTAAAGTGGTTTTGCACTGAAATTTCTTCTTTGCTATTCATTTGTCGAATTCTCACTTGTGTAGACCACAACAGCGCCACATTTCCCCCTATCAGCGACTTTTGGAACTAATTTTTTTTTCACAGAATGTTTTTCCCCATGCCGTCCTCATTAGTCCCCCTGCCAAATGTGGTGGCGTTTCAGCTGATAGATCGAGCTACAGATGGCTCTGAGTACTGTCAGTTGAAAAAAATACCTTGTATATATAACGGTTTTTTAGAATAGGAATACACTATGTTATCTAATTAATTTTAATTTATTATATTTATAATAAATAAAATTAATATATATATATATATATATATATATGGGTGCTGCAGATGTGAGTGGGTCCCCATTGAGTTCTGGCAACCACTATTTTCCGATCCAGTCTGCTACTGGCTGTAGCACTCTAAAATTTAGTTATAGACAATGGGATATTGAAGGAACGTCGAAAATATTTTCATTCTCATTTTAAATTAGGAATCAAAAGCTTAAAAGCGGACAGCGGAACTTATGACTGACATCATATGTATTTCCTCTCGTCTTTTGGCAGTCGAAAGAACTCCATTAAAATAAACAACTTTCGTTTTAAGCATAAAATTTAATCACACAAAATATCGATTACTGGTGTTTGTTTGAAACTAAATTATGTTCAAATATATCAATTACTTTTAAACGCACTAGAATAACACTCAGGACTACTTATCTATGCGTATTGACACACCGTTTAGCTCCCCCCATACTTTCAACTTCAATAGTCATTGGCTATAATCACTTCCTGATGAACCCGGGAAGATTTATGGAGGTCCCCGACTTGATGGAAAATATCCGCAGAGGTCAAGCCATTGCTCATTACGCAACTGAAAAATGGTGGTCTGTCGATGGTGATCTCAATTACTATCGACCGTCAATTCCTAATGAGATATATCTTTTAATTACCGCTGACCCTTTCTCATGGACAATTGACCTTTCCCAAATCTACACTTCCAGAAGTTCATTAAGAGTCACAGGCCTTGGAAACTACTTGCAGAATATATAAACTAGACACTTTTTTTTAGGATTGTCAAACCTACTTGAATATTTGCATAAAAAGTTCTTAACATAAATAAAATTCTTATAACAATAACCAGCAGGATACTCACAGAATACGGCGCAGTTTTGTGATTAGCTTTGCGCCTAGATCTAGCCAATTTCGTTGTCGGTCGTGTTCACCTTCCCAAAGATGGACAGACAGGGACATTTACTGTAGAAGGACTTCATTTCAAATTTGAAAGAAATATTCAATTTTAATGAGTCAGAAAACATAGTGAATTCGAATTTTATTCACGATTAAATTCATCAGTTATTCATTTAGTTGACAGAAATGCATGCAATAGAAATTCCATTTACAGTTATGCAAAACACAACATGCGTATAAATTAAACAGAAGAATTTATAAGTTATGAACATTTAATCTTTAAAAGCATTAAAAGACACATTAAATATATCAAGATATACAAAAAAATTTATTAAAAATTCTATAAAAGTTATATAAAGAGAAATTATCTACGTAACTCATGCCAACACAAATTCATTCTCAAACCGGTTCCTGTCTTTGAAAGTTCTGGTCAGCACAGCAAAATGGATACAATTGAATATGTCAGCGCTATAATATGATTGATGACTTTGTGAAAAAGCAGAATAGGAAAATGATCGCTTTGGGATTTCAAAACTAGGAATAACAAAAATATTATGTAGACAAGATAAAGATATATCTTGAAAAAAATTACTACTTCTGCAAAATAAATACGCATGAATTTTATTTTACTCTCTTGAATTTTGATTTTCTTTTTATAGTACGAATACCAAATGAGACTAGAGTATTTGATATTTTGATATTTGAGCAGACAATAATGAAACATAAAACTTTTTGAACTTGCTCATTAGAAAAATCATTAGTTTTAGGCTTGAGAAATGCAAATGTTTCAAATGCTTTTGAAATTATCACGTGCGCTGCCACGACTCACGCTTGAGATTCGGACCTTCTATCAATTCGATGACCCCTTTCTGTTATCTCTTAACTATAGTAGAGAAGGAGTCATCTAATTAGATAACAGGTGTAAATCACGGGCGATTCACATCAGCAGCCAACGTGTTATACCATCAACATGCTGTGAGAAATCGAGTTTTATATAAAAAATAACATCTAGTTGAGTAACTAAATCAGAACGAAGCAAAACAAACTCACTGATTTGATAAGAATAAATCAAAGTTGAGATTCAAATGTATGGCAAAGAATGCTGCACTTTTCCCTATTAAGAAATAATTTGTTCTCCATGCACCACTGACACAAATTATTAAGATCATTTTGCAAGAGTATATTAGTTTGCATTAGCCTAGACATTTTTAAATCATCAGTAAACAAAAAAATATTCAGAAAATTTCAAAATACAGCAAAGATTATAAATAAATATAATAAAGAGAAGGAGTCCAAGATTGGAACCTTGTGGAACTCCTGAATATTTTTAAATTAATCAGAAACAGTATTATTAACATAAACATTGCAGTGCTGGATTACTTAAATAAGAAAAAAAAACCCACCCAATCACAGAAGTAATTGTAGAAAACCAATATCATTCAATTTCTGTAGAAATGTCTAAAAAATCAACTGAGCGAAATGATTTAGAAAAATCAGTATAAATAATATCAAATTGACAGCCTTTTTTCAAATGAAAGAATAATTTCATGTGTTAAGCAAAAATAATTAGTGGCCGTGGGTAATTTTGGATGGATGAAGTGAATTTTACTTGGCGCAAGATAATCTTCTAGGATAAGCTGCGCCGAAACTAGGTTTTAATATATAGCTTAAGTTTGGAATCAATCGTAGATGATTTTAGAATGAATCCATTCTGAGCTGATGAAATTCAGAAACGGGGCTAAGAGTTTTCTTTCAGTCGGGAACTGACGTGATAGAAGATTGTCAAGAAATCCGACAATCTTGTTTAAAATTGAATTATTTTCCTTATACGCTCCAGTCTGTGTAATCTTTTCATGAATACCTCATTGAATATTTCGAAATCTGGCAATTTAGGAAATCATTCTGCTTAGTAATAAAAAAGATCTGAAACCATCGATTGCAGATATCACTTCCAATTGTGAGTGCTGACACAGCTTGTTCCGAGACAAGTAAATGAGATAGTTCCGTTATCTCCGAAGAGTCCGTCGTCAATCTGCAAAAGTTGGATGGAAATCACTTCATCTTTTCTTAATAATATTACAGTCATCAAGTGCACTAATTGCCGTGTACTTCCAACTAACGATTACGATGACTAATATCAGTTCATTATCGGCTCTCTTTCTATTAAGTGAAGAATCAGCAACCAACTCGGTAAATAACCTGGTTCTTCGGAAGTTAGGCTGGGCTGCAGAATGCATGATTAATGATTTTTCACTCTGGCTTTCATTTGTCATGCGATATCTTTGATGCGCCTGTCATCACATGATTTCC
The DNA here is from genome assembly GCA_013235015.1 of Araneus ventricosus. Taxonomy (NCBI): domain Eukaryota; kingdom Metazoa; phylum Arthropoda; class Arachnida; order Araneae; family Araneidae; genus Araneus; species Araneus ventricosus. The sequence goes on along the minus strand of BGPR01000161.1, from coordinate 1,021,103 downwards.
GATGATTCCTGTCATCACATTGAGAATTTTATGTACAAAATTCGTTTATAGTCATCGTTATTTAATTCTAGGATTAGGTTATTTGCAATTTTTTTTTTTATATTTCGACAAAGAGAGTGTTTTTATTTTCCCATATGTGAAGTATATTAGTCGTTATAAAACTCGACCTGCACATTTTGATGGATTGCGACGTTTTAGACCTTCTTGAATACGAGAAAAATAACATTTTTGAATTAGGTCCGTCCATTCGCGTGTATGTGAACAAAATAAGACAAAAATCGGGTGTATGCGAAAAAGATAAGACAAAAATCGAGTGTATGCGAACAAGATAAGACAAAAATCGGGTGTATGTGAACAAGATAAGATAAAAATGGGACGTATGTGAACAAGATAAGACAAAAATCGGGTGTATGCGAACAAGATAAGACAAAAATCGGGTGTATGCGAACAAGATAAGACAAAAATCGGGTGTATGCGAACAAGATAAGACAAAAATCGGGTGTATGCGAACAAGATAAGACAAAAATCGGGTGTATGGGAACAAGATAAGACAAAAATCGGGTGTATGTGAACAAAATAAGACAAAAATCGGGTATGTTCTTTCATCGATCTTCTTGTATACTTGTAAAATACGACACGATTTGTATTTAGCTTCATCGTATAACGAAGAGAATCAATTATTCATTTCGGTACAATACCTCTTCCCGTTAAAGGATTTTATCTAAAATTTGATACATGTCTAAAATTTTGGTGTAAAAACCGCATGTCAATTTTCATTCATCTGGCTCTTTGATTTTTTGAGTTATCGTGTTCACATACATAGATATACAATCTTCCAGTCGAAGGATTTTATCCAAAATTTGATAAAAATGAATAATTAAAAGTAAAGACCACGTGCAAAGCTTTATACTTTTAACTCGCTCTTTTTTAAACTATATGTTTACATACACATTGATGTCAAGACGGACAGACTGATTGACATAAATCTCGATATCGATTTTTTATGATTACAATCCTTTTATTTATGTTTTTCGTACACGAGAAAATAAAAACGCTACGCGAAGTAATTGGAGAAAAAGCATATGCCTCTCACACTTCTCATTGCAGATCTTCATCAAATCTGTCAGGATATATACTGTTCATGAAAACATAAGACGCAAAAAAAACCCAACGAAATTATGAAATCAAGAACAGAACAGGACAACTGTGAGTTAAAAAATAATTTTAGGTACTTTAAAAATCTTTTGTCCACTGTCTGGCACGCATCTCCAGATCCTTCATTCAGGTTTAGATCAACATCGTCAGGTGGAAAGATTCAAGCATCAGAAGCCTCAGTTTGTGGCCCATTGAGACCGTGTGCTCCGTCTAATCTCATAACTGGTGTGTAAAATAGTTTGATGCATTCGGATCGAAATTAGAAGCACATACGAAAAATCTTCTTTGACCACATATTATAAGTGACATTCTTATTAAGAAGTATATGAGAGAGTCGAGGTTGGAACACTACCGATTTTTTTCCACATAGGATGAACTGGAGAATATCAGAATATCTGACAACATTTGCCCAGATATTAGTCACAAGTCAATTATCTTTGTTTTAGCAGGATCAGTCTCTTGCTGAAACGAATATGAATCAATTTAAATCGGTAATTTTAATGTCTTAATTCTTACTTTCTCGTATACGAAGTATACAAAGAGAAAGTATTGTAATCGTCAAAAAATTCGAACTCGAGATTTTGACGAATCTCAACGTTTTAGACCTCCCTGAGTCCGAAAAACACAATTTTGGAAGTATGTCTGTCTGTGTGTCTGTGAACACGATAACTCGAAAACTATTAGAGATACGGAGATGAAATTTGGTATGTGGTCTTTAAACATAATTTGTAGGTTTCTATTACATTTTGGACAAATTCCGTCAAAGGGAAGTCTGTCTATCTGGATGTCCGTGGTCGTGTGAATACTATAACTCAAAAACTTGAATAGCTAGATGGATAAAATTTCGTACACGGTTTTATCGTCATGAATGTAGGTCCTTATAAAATTTTGAGCCAAATCCGTCAACGGGTTGACTGTCTGTCAGTCTGTATAATCGCATACTTGTATATCATAAGCCCTTTGGCTTAGATAAATAAAACTTGATATCGCGGATGCTAACATTAATTATAGATCTATGCCCAATTTTCTTCTCAATCGGTTGAAAAACAGGTGTTCAAATTGCATATTTAGTTCAAAATGCACATTACGACTATGTGTTGGCGAGCGTTTCGCTTATTTTACTCAAGTGCGTATGGTTGGCATTTGACATTGGCGGAAATTGAAGCGAGCAGCAAACACGCGCTTCGGAAATTATGACAATCCCCAAAACGAAACTTCTTTTTGATATTCTCCAGATGGACTCCTTTGATTAACCAGAGGTGTAGTGAAATGTTGTGCGATATCTATAGTAAGATTTCGTACTCAAAAACGTTAAATAAAGTTGTGGTACCTCAGCGCGCTTAAAAATTTCGAACATACGCAATTTTTTTGCAAAATATTAAGTTTTTTGGAATTCATAAATTTTATATGTTTCATTGCAAATCACCATTCATAATTTTTTTTTTCAAAATAACCAGGCCTTGGGTAAATACCCCAAAAATATTTACCTACCAACTGGGTGTTTACCCACCCCACATTATTGGTCGTATTCGAGAAAGTTTCGGGGAGGTCACTCCCGCTGGTTTGGTTAGTAGAACTAAATGACCAATTGTCGAAATCCTTGGCAGTAAGCCATCAAATGTCAAACTAAATCAACTGAAAACGAGATAGTCGAAAGCTAAAGTGACAAACTTCTCTAAACACCAGTCTGTGACTTTCTAGAACACAAACGCGCAATCCAGGCAGCTGGTTAGGGAAATTATCTTGGACAAAATCCAAAAAATAAATTTAAAAAAACCAAAAACAATAAATAGTTATTATAAAAATTTTAGAATAAAAATTTTAAAAAATGTTAAGGAAGCACAAATAAAATATTTTGCTATTACTTTTACTATATTTTTACTTTCTCGCATACGAAGTATACAAAGAGAAAGTATCGTAATCGTCAAAAAATTCGAATTCAGGATTTTGATGAATCTCCAAATTTTAAACCTCCCTGAGTCCGAAAAACATAATTTAAGAATTATGTCTCTCTGTATGTCTGTGAACGCAATATATATATAATACAGTGCCTTTCAAAGGGGTAAGCGAAATGCAATAAAACCTGATCTTAAAACTAGTTTGCACTTGTTTTGCAATCCAACATTCATTAGACTACTAGAACCATTTATTAGAAATATTGCAAACGATAAAAAGTGAAAAAACCGAGCAAATCGACGGAATGGCGTTGAAAAATAAACTGCCCGAAAGCAATCAAATCAGACAAGTCCCATCTCGCAGTGCCAGAACAGTGTTCGGGCAAAACTGTTAAAACACAATTACATTTTTAAGCTCTTCAGCAGTGATCTGAGCAAAGTCCATGTATTTTCATGAAAAAAATGGCACTGTAAATTCTTTTGAGAACAACACCCTTAAAGAATCATTGGGAAAATGCAAAGGGAACAGCGAATATCAGTGTAACACATTCGCGAATCCTCTTATCAAAACTAGTTGTTTCTAAAAGTGCGCGCGAGAAAGTTGATAACTAGTAAAAAAGTTTGTTAAGATGTTAATAAGTAGTAGTACTTTTGGACTTATTTTTGTAATTTCGGATAAAGAATTTTGGAAAATCTTGTCGAAAGAAAAGAAGTCATTATTTAAAATTTAGTCTCTATTAACCAAGTTTCCGATCATCCGAAGTGATCACGGTCCCAATCTGCTGAGTTAATCGAGGTTCGACTGCACTTTTAATATTTTTTCTTCAGACTGATTCATGAGGTTATATTCGAGAGAACCTATTCAGTGAATGGTAAAAGTTCGAAAGGTGAATTCTTCAATGCCAACTTTTAAAAAGTGAATCTAGTTAATATTTTTTTAATATAAACTATTTACCATCAAGAGTAAAGCGAGACAACCCAGGACATTAATTCAAATACGGGACACTTTTTCTATCCGTGACTTTTTCCTAGAATAGAAAAAGTGTTGAAAAATCAGGACTGTGCCGGTTAATCTGAGATGTCTGTGTAATTTAGATGTACACAAATATTGGAAAGGAGAATTCTCTCTTATTTGAAATTAACTGTTTTAACCATCCGTTAGTCCCAATAATTTTCATTCTTGAATGGTAGCAATATATTTCGGGGATTTAGCTCTAATCTACGATATTTTCATCCCATTTTTCCATTATTATTATACTAGAAAATCACCCTTCATGGTATGACGGGTGCAAATTGCCTCTTCATTCGAGAGATTTCCCGTCAAATTTGACGTATTTAAATAGATATATACGCGAGATAAATGTTTAACATTGATTGAAAACAAATAAAATAAACATGTTTTATGACAGGAAATATTTTTTTATTTACATTTTTCTTTATTCAAAAAACCTCTTGGCAAACAGCATTCAGTGTGAAGTATTTTTCGTTGTTTAATAATTTTATTATAATTCAATAACCATGAAATTCTCAGCTTGTCAAACGTAAGTCAACAGTTAAAATTTCAAAGGAATTCTTTTTCGAAATTCTAATCAAAACAAAGGACTTCTCTGCTTGTCAAACTTTGCCAAAAAATATTATCAAATTATATCATCCCGATTGCAATAAATAATCAGATGCATCGTGGCGTCCAAACTATATCACGCGCATGATATACCAGTGACGTAATTTACTACTTTCTATTCAAAAACGGAAATTAATCTGAAATATATGATTAATTTAATTTAAAATTTCTCGGGAACTATTGATCATAGAGAGATAAATTTTATATCAATCGATAGAAAATTTTATTTCACCATTTTAGAGCTATTAAATTAGAAATTAGAACGACAATTACTCTTTTAAATTTAAAATTCCTGAAATTTAGGTTCTCTAACAATTAAATAATGCTGTTTAACGTTTTGCAGTGCTATGGCACGAGTTTTATTGTTGGTGACGTTAGAGCGTTAACGAGAGACAGATCTAGGTTATTACGTATATTAGTAATTAATTAGTCCTAATGAAAATGTAAATGAGTATTCTATAAGAAAAACTCAAAGTGTACTGTTTTGAAAACAGCTAATAAACGCAGGTTGAATGCGTAGCTATTAGATATTACGCCTAACGGAGGGTTAACTAACTTTTTCAAAGTTAGATCCAATTCCTCTATTTTAGATATGAGTTATTTAGTTACAGGCAAAGTCCGGATCACTTTGTCAATGCGGGGTTGCCTCGGCTTTTCAGGGAGAAGTGGTGCCTTGAGTGAAAACAAACTTCCAAAAATTAAAGCTTTCACTCTATATTCATGACAAGTAAACGTGTGCAAAACGTTTTTGGTAATATTATTAAATGTGTAATATTTCGAAACCATCATTAATAAACCTTTAAATATACAACTGCAATACTATTACAAAAATTATGTGTTACATATTGTGAGTTACTCCATTTTCAACGGCATTGCAGTATTAAAAGTAAGAGAAAAACTTAAGTGAAACCAAATAATTTTCTTTTAATGACATTTTCCTTAAAAATCTAGAAAGGAATGTGATAAAAGATTTACAACGTCGTCGCTCTAGTTCATTAATAGATTGTTCCCACGCAATACAATTCCTGAAATCATTAATTTTAGTTTTTATCACAGATCAGGAGACCATACAGGAACATTGGTTCTTATAATGAGCACTTTCAGGAACTGAGTAAGTTTATTTTGTTAATTTTTGCACCATTTTAAATGAGAAAGCTTTCTAAATTTCTACCATTAAATAATTTCTTTATTTCAGGAGAAACAAAAGTGCCATCGACGAAGCTTTCAGAATATAAATTGTCGAACTCCTCCTGTATGTTAAATTCTAATTTTTTCCATTGTAAATTGGTCGCTTTAGGACTGAGTGGTTGCGAATGAAGCTTTCGGAAATCGTGTTGTGATCAAACTTTCAAAATTGAAATGATCAACTTTTCTGTGTTTCAATTTCTTGATTTAAGGGAACAGTGTGTCAAACCGGGATTGAAATTGAAATCATAACCTTCTTACCCTCAAACCAGGATGCATAGTCATCTACTACTGGTATAACAATAGCACAAACTACATATATCGGAAACTGATAAAAATTAATCAAACGAATCTGAATATTTAGTTACCATTAGTCACTAAAATAGGTTGACCGTATATGATACGTGATAAAAAGTTGGAAAACAAAATAATTCAGAGACTATTTTTTAAAAATTAAGTCTAGTTATTTATTTATTTTTTTACTTATAAATTTGAAATATTTGCTTATAAGCAAAAAAATTGAATTAATAAGGAAAACGGTATTGTTCGGACATTTTATTTCGCTTCCAATTTTTCCCAATCATTTTCAACCTAAAATGGTGGCATTATTTCTCGCGGATATAAAATTTCTTGTGTGATAATATTCATCCAATTTTGATAATTTTCTTTTATAACTATAATAATTAGTTCTAATAAGAATATAAATGAGTTTTCTGTAAGAAAAATTCAATTTGTAATACGTTAAAAACAGCTAACAGATGCAGACCACATGCTTATCTATTAGATATTGCGACTGACGGAGGATTAAAACCGGGATAGATTCTGAATAAAGTGTCCAACAACCGAATCAATTTGGGCTAATCCAAGATGTCAAGACTTATTTTTCAGAATTGACACCAAACTTTATATCTTAATTATAACGTGCTAACATATAGGTATAACATCTTTTCAACCGACCTAACATTTATGAACTTTTTGACTTATTTTATGCATATGATTTTAGCAGATTCAAAATTTCCTTCCGTTTAAAGCAGCAAAAAATAGCATTTTTTTCTTAAAACAAATTCAGTCCAGATTTCCGGACTTCCTATGAACCCGGACAGAACTTCATATTAAATAGCCCTATATGATTCAATGAAGTCTTCAAAATTTCAGCGAACACACATTAATTTTTAGACTGAAAAATCTCCCACCCTGGCAAATAAACTAATCACCAGCATCCTCCCCTACATACCCACCAAGGGTTACCCCAATAACTCCAATTTCCAACCCCCTTCTCTATTCTACATATATAATTTTTAAATGCACTCAGTAGGTCTATTAACCACCCACGCTTATGCACACATCCCCCCTATAATTCATTATTGATATCGCCCACTATACCTTGGGTCGGTCGAGAGATAATTGTTTTCTGAATTCCGGAGGACCGAAGGCAACTTCTCGAGGGGGGTGGGAGGTAGAGAGAATGGGTTTAGAAATCAATGAGCTCGGGAGTCACCAGCTGGTAGTGATTGGCGGCAAGACACTGACTTATCACGATCGAATGCAAATTAGAACTCGAGGCCGGGTCTCGCCGCTTTTCCAATTTTTCGCCGAGTTTCTCTGGCTAATTAAAGATCAGATTGTGGGCTCCTGGAATATTGAGTGGCCCTGCTCCCCCCATCCTCGTGCAGGGGTCAAGGCAGAGAAGGGAGGCGATACGTTATGTTTTCATTAAGCAACTGCTGCCGTTGAGTAATGGACTCTTCTGCTGTTGGTAGAGAGGAGGATGAATGGAGTGCTGCCGAACAAGCGTCTGAGGTAAAAGGGATGTTGATGAACTTTCGGGGATGCAAGGAGGGGGCTTTTAATTTTTGTGCCGGGTTTTGCCGCTGAACGGTTTTGACAAGAATGGGATGGTTTTTGAGGTAGAGTGCAGAAATTGCAGCATCTTCTTGGGGAGAGAACTGGGATATGACCGATGGCGAGCAGGTAGATCTCTTCCAGTGAATTTAAGGTGGAAGAGCTTTTAAATTCATAACGGGAATCTTGCAATTCACTGAATAAAAGAATGTTGCTCGCAACAATACAATGTTTAAACTTATACATCTTGGTTTTATTTTACTTTTACGTAAGAAAAGTTTATAAAGTAGAAATCGCAGCGTCTTCATAGGGAAAGAGGAGTTGATATATAACTGATTAAGTGCAGGTAATATTTTGGCGGTATCTTCCAGTATATTTAAGCTGCGTTGATAGGGTGTTTTTTTAACTTTATAATGTAAATCTTGCAATTCACAGAATAAAAGAATGTTGTTCGCAAAAACACAATCTCGTTAAACCTATACATCTAGGTTTTATTTTACTTTTACGTATGCCAAGTATACAACGTAGAAATTGCAGCCTCTTCATGGGGAGAGAAATTGGAGTATGACTGATGTAGCGCAGGTAGTTTTTATTAGATATCTTGGCGTGCATTCAAGATCAGTGCAGGGATATTTTTTTTAAAATTTATCAAGTGAATCTTGAAATTCTCTTAAAAAAAGAGGGATGCTCGTGACGACAGAATGCAGCTAAATGTAGGAATACTGGTTAATTTTAACTTCCTCCTATACAAAGAGAATGATTGTAATCGTAAACAGTTTCGATATCCAGATTTTTATGGATCTCCACTTTGTAGACCTCCCTAAATTAAAAGAAAAGCATTATTGGAATTATATTACCTGTCTCTAAACTTGATGACCCGAAACTAAAACAAGAAATGCAAATAAAATTTGGTAAGCTGTCTTCATAGCAAAATTATAGATTTCTATCAAATTTTGGGTGAAACCCGTCTTCAGGAAGTCTATTTGTCTATCTGTCAGTGCGTATGTGAACACGATGGCTCAAAAATGCAACGAACAAGAGAGATAAAATTTGGCAGATGGTTTTGTTACTGAAATTATAGATCTGTATCAAATTTCGGACCAAATCCATGAACAGGCCACAATAACTTTACACGCAACTAAATGTATTTAATATTTCTACCAGATAAAGTGACAGCAATAACAAAAACATATACAATATGCTTTTTGGACTGAGTAGGAGTTCAGCTTAGTTTAGCTATGTTAACGTCCCATTTTGGAGCAACACGAGGGCTATATTGGGACGAAGCTTGCAATTTTGAACCGCGGCCAGATAACGCGGACGATACCTCAACTGGCACCCTCTCGCCAAACATACGCACCGCAGCAGAAGGGGGGCGTTTGGCTCCCTAGCGTGCAGCAGGACGACAAGCACGGGGAATCTGTAGTGGAATTGGGTTTCGAACCTGGAACCCTACGGCGCGGAAGCCGGTACCTTAGCCTTAGGTCACTGCGGCCCACGGACTGAACAGAAGCACGGAGTTAAGAAAAAAAGATCTAAATGTGTATAAAATGTCCTTGAACGTGAATGGTAACGATTGTGATAAAAACATATTTCTCAATGTGGCGTTTTTTTGTTTAGCTTTATAATATTGTGAAGAAAATCGATTATGGATTTTGGAGTAAAGAGTGAAAGTACCTCTACTGGTTGCGGGACTTGAAATGAAGGCGACAAACCGAATTTCATCCATCTAGTAGTATGTTTCGTTATGTAAATTTTTTTAAGAATCAATAAAGATTCTACTACGCACACCCATCCAAACTGCAAACCGGAGATTTTTATCTCTGGAATCAGGGGGGTGTCGCAGTGTAAAATAAAGTAAAGTATGTTGCGTTTTTCGGTTATTGTTTTCATGTGCACTCAGACAGACAGACACACAGTCTTCCTGTTCATGGACTTTGTCCAACCTTGATAAGAAAAAATATCTACAGTCTTACTGTTAAGACTGCATGAAAACAGGGCCGTCTTATCCAATAGGCTAATTGGGCTGTATCCCAAGGGTGCCTAAAAATTTACTTTACTGATTTCAATTTAATTTTGATTCAAGGAATTTTGTTTAGTTATAACTTTAAATATGTTATATAATTTTATATGTTATAATATGCTGTATAGTAAATATGTTTAGAACTTTATACGCTCCTTAATTCTTTTATTAACTGGGTATTTCCGTTGAGCCATAGACGCCGAGATTCCTAGTTATGGTTCTGATGGGGCGCCAAAATATTCAATCCCAGGGCGCTCAAATTTGTTGAGACTGCCCTGCATGCAAAATTTCATCTATGTAGATTGCTTCATATTTGAGTTATCGTATTCATAGGAAGGCAGATAGACATAATTTAAAAATGGATTTTCGAATTCAAAGAAGTCTAAAACTTGGAGATTTTTAAAAAACTCGATATCCACTTTTTGCAGTATTTTTCCAGGTGTATTATTTGAACACGAGAAAGATATATTTACGTTCAATCAAATTGCTACTTAGATTGATTCTTTTAAAGTTGCCTTAAATTGTTCACATTTCTAAGAAAATTATTTTCGAGCAATTGTGAACCATCTGATCATCCATCAGTCAACATACAAAGATCGCGTTGACTTGGGGAGGAGTTAAAAAGTCTGTCGTCATCATGAGTCTCAGCATACCAAGTGGAAGTTTGATTTGGAGAAGTGACGTCAAACAAAGCGATTGCTGGGCAAGTAGGCGAAGCGTTGCTGGGACACGTTCTGCAGGTAAAAAAAGGAAGCGCTGACCTCCGCACTTCCGGCAGGATTCGCTTTTCCCAAGGTTGCCGATTTCAGGTGTCGCCCGACAAAACACCGACACACTCAACGGATGCACGGACAAACTCAGACAACAGCTTCTTACGGGTTTTTCAAATAACAGCAACTAGTTTAAACTTCCAAAACAGGCGCTTCAAGAATCAAATGTACAGAATGGAAAACTGCGACTCGCGAGTCACATGCATCCTTTTGTGGCTTTCGACTGAAAATGAAAATAAAACCATCCAAGTTTCTTTTATGAAGTTTCAAGCAAAAGACATTAAGGACGGTTAACTGCGACTTACAAGGCACATGTAACTCTTTGGGCTTGCGGTTAGAAGCGAAAATAAAATTTTCCAAGTTTCTTTTATAAAATTCCAAGTAAAAGTAATCTCGCATTAGAAATAATTCCTGTTCACCCTCATTGTCTAAGTTTTCCTTCTTTTTTAGACAAAACACTAGTGTTCAGAGTATATTCTGAGTAGATTCGGATCTATATACTTATTGGAGCAATAAATTTGAAATATGAGTCCTATTAAATATAAATTTAAGAGCCAAATTAATCTTATTCTTATTCGCGCTGGAAATAATTCCTTTTCACCCACACTTCCTGGTAATAATGTTACTTTAAATTTTCTTTCGTTTTGAAAATAAGTTTATGGATCTCGAATAATTTTTAAATTGTTAGGAGGACAGATTCGGCTCTTTTGTATCCAAACATTTGTGGACCCCTGATCAAATGTAAAAGGACTTCTCAAAGAATAATTGATCCGAAGAGGAAGGGTTGTAGTTGAAGCACTTGATGACCGTTAAAACATACGATAACTTTCAAAAAAAATCACGAAGACTTTCTCGATTAAAATCCTTTCATCAAAATTTATCAAACGCTGCGTTAAGTTAATATCCATAATCCTTAATTAACCTCACAAATAGAAAATTTATCAAGCAAAATAGGGAAAAGTGTCTATAAGCGAGAATAATGCCTTTGCGAATGAAATACATTTTAAACATTTTTTTAAAATTCTGCTTTAGTTGATAGGGTTTCAAATTCTTTTTAGCTTGACAATTCCAAACTTGCCATTTAAGGACACTATAATCAGAAAGACAGTAAAAAATTATTAATCTGAGATAGTTAGAAACAGGAGATACAATTTGTCAGGAAACTAAATATTTGAATTCATTATTTCTTCAATAACAAATAAAGAATAAGAAAAACGATGGCCTTGAAGGATTCCCATTTAGCCGGTGCTTCCCCAAGACTGTATTTGTGCAGGTTGCAGCTGTCAGTATTGTTATTCCATCCAAGAGGACTTTTACGACTGCAGACAGCGTCAATGAACCCAGAGGCATATTTGAAGATCAAGTTCAACTCAATTGCTACGCATTGCCACAATATTTACAGAATTAAATGCACTCGCACGCACGCGCGGGGATTTCCAATCAATTTTCGATAATGCATGATAGGATAAGAGCATTTTAATCGTAATCACTTCCTTTGGAGTTTAATCAGCTTCTTTGAGTATGTATAAGTTCAGTCATAAATAGAAAATAGTAATGATAACAATTTGGGAAATAAGCCTGAAACAACAGTAAGTGATTAAACAGAAAACAGTAAGTGCCTGCTGTAGGCCCAGAAAATCGTACTCAAAATCAGACTTTTTTTGTATTCCATAGTGTGATGGCTCTCTTTTAATTTCAACACTGTTTTGAGTAGACATATCCTACACTCAGAAAATTGTCTTCTTCAAAACTTGAGGTTTCCCAAAACACCTGAAACTTTCAAGAATTCATTTGATTTACTTGTTAGATTAAAATCCATTTTGAAACGACACTTAGAGATGTTGGGTGCAGGGATTGAGCAATTTTTGAACTCACGCTGACGACGTGGTAGTCTTCCTCGTAGATGCTTCCACACCAGGATTATGATATAAGGATGTTTCCAGATATTCTGTGACCACTTTCAAACCCTTGTTTTCCAATTTATGTTCTGGATTCCACTGACCTAAATAATGAACGCATCAGCTCTAGGCCTAGAATAGGTTTTTCGATGGAACTTACTGGTCAGATATTGCTTTCCAATTGAAATGGTGAAACGTTGTCACAAGGTCACTTTGATTTAACAGAATTTCCAATAATGTGCCATATACTTTTCCATGAAAATAATAAAGAAATAAATATGGCATTCATTCGCACGTCTAGAAAAACTTTAATGTTTTGTAGACAGTACCACAACTAAAATTTTTTGTATTGGATGTATAGGCGCATGTTGACGAAGACACAAGCATAAAAACATGAAAAATGCAACGATTTGCTTACAAGCATCGTTGAAAATTTTCTTCTTTCGCAGCAATGCCATTGTTTATTCAAACTTCATTTAGAAAATTATGACGCGTTTGCGTCGATGGAGTGAGTTAACACGTATAGTTTCAAATGTGGCAGAGTCTTTCTCGATTATGTGAAACTCAACGGATGATTCGACAGTACCTTAAGCTAAGTCAAATGACCTTTCGAAAATGAGGACCTTCAGATGTCTCCAGAGAGGCAACCGAAACTCGATAAATCAGTGATAATTACTGATGAATTTCCATATCGGTGCTGAAATTGGCTAACGATCGTATGCTGAAACCAAATCCATGCGGCTGTGTGGTAAAATCTTGAGGCAATTCTGGTAAAACCTCTCCCAGAAAAAGTGTAATAATATCTGCCATAGAGTCACGTTGGAGTAGATGTGGGTCGGTGTGTTTCTGCCTCAACAAGTTATTTGCGTTTTTACGTCAGCAGAAAAAAAATATTTGTTATATATGCTATTTCATTCTCTTAAAATTTGATAAATTATTTTTTAATCACCCTTTATAAAAATATTCAATTCCCGAAAGTGATTTCATTTCGAGATAAGTGGATTCTATTTTCCAGTATTTCTTGATTACTCGGTGGTATTACTTTCTACATTGGAATTTAGACATTGCCAATAGTTCGGATAATCGAATACGAGCTTTAGGTGAACAAAAAATACCAGTACCAGAAACCAGGGAAATTTGGTAAAACCCTTAGAGAAAAATAACGGTAGCAGCATCTTCTGTAGGTCAAGTTTGCAAGTCGAAAAGGGAGTGGTGGTGGGGGCAGGAGGGGTAAAATCCCCGTGTCTTAGGCAGAGGAGTCCGCCGGCCAGGGATAAGGAAAAATATTTTTCTTCTTTTCAAGAGGAATTCATTTTACCACGACAAATATTGGAACACAGTTAAACTATAATTTAATTTATTTTCTCTGAATATAAACGTTCTCATTATATTAATTGAAATTACATTGGCGACTAGAAGTTGATTTTGGCAATAATATATGACGTGACCGGGTAACTGGAAAAAGATTTCCGCCCACTGATTAGTCTGTTCACTAACTAGCAAGGTGGGGAGCATGCCAGTAGGGGAATGACGGACCCTGCAGGCGGATTAAAGTGGGCCAATGTGTTTCTATGTCCTGTTCTACATTTCTGTAAAGAAATTCCTGTTATAGTGTGCTCTGCTATACCTTAAAGGGGCCGTTCAAATATTAGCACCCAAGGGGAGGGTTTGCGATTTGCTTAGTTTTGCTGACAATGGGGGAGGGTATGAGTGATGCTTACGTAACGATAAAATCACTTTATTTCCGAAAATCTCTTGTAACTTGCACAAATAATTTTATTTAAAAAAAATTAAATTTGAAAAAAAAGTTAAATTTAAAAGAAATTAAACTTGATTTTGTAAGCTTAAACTAATTATGAAATAGAATAAACTTACATTTTTTGCCATTTTAAGCCGAATTAGTGTTTTTATTTGAATTAAGTCCTAAAATTTTTTAAAATTAGATTATACTGTTATACGTTTTTATAAAGAACGGGGGGGGGGAGGGTTGGTATGCTTACGTAATTATGAGGAGGAGGGTTTGCGATTTGCTTTTTTTGCTACAAGGGTCAAAATACTAAAAACATGCTTACGTAATATTTGAACAGACCCAAAGTTTGTCCAAATGAGTTCTGAATCACTCTGTATAAAAAATATTTTATTCCTACTCTAGATTGAAAAGTGAATATCATTTTCCAAAATTTCCGTATCGCTAAGATCCTATTGCTTTCCATATTGCAAATTCGTTATTCCCGATAGTTCGGATAATCGAAATTCTACCGAGCTTCAAAACTGGAAATAAAAAAAGACTTGCAAATACGCAGCTGTTTCCATATCAACATCACAAGGAACACAGAAAAAAGTTAATAATAACGGACGAGAGATAGAGCCCCGATGCGTGATGGCCCATGGAACGGAGTCTACTCTCCATATCGCTTGAAAAGCCTTATCTGATCTCATATTTCCTACTCCCCAAAAACGGAAAGATGCGAATCGGTCAAAGTCAATACAATGTTTAACTTCCACCTAGTCACGCAAAAATACGCAGCGTCGCGTGCGAACCCTCTAAACAATTATTCCTCTTATTTCTTTATTTTGTCTCTCTCTTGCACTTTGGAGAAGAACATACAGGGAAAAAAAGACAGCATTTCCTCCTCCTGAAGATAAATAACGCGTCCCTTTTTGTTTTTTTAGCCGTTATTTATTATTCGGAAATTAAAAGTTTGGCTGCGAACGCTGAGAGACATTTTACAAACAACATATGTCATTGGGAAAAGGTGTAATTGTTTAGGGTGACTATGCTACTGATGGCCGATTATATGATCTTTTGTTGGACGCTCTGTATTATGGATTATCATTCTTTGGCTGTCTGTTTTAAGTGGCACAAATTATGGAGGTTTTCCAATTCAGTGCTTGTTAATGCTCGTTGTCAACGTCTACTAAAATTTGCTTACACAGCTGAGAGTCAAATCGTTATTTTTTTAGTCTGAAATGCTTATTTTAAGAGACATAAATTATAGTTGTGTTTTCCAATTCGGTAATTGTAAATTCTCGTTATTGTTTTTTTATTGAAATTTGTTAACATAGTTGAGAAATGAATAATTTTTTTGTCTGAATAATTTTCTTTTTTGAACTGATTGCTTTAAGTGACATCTAATTACAGTGGTATTTTTCATTTCAGTGATTGCAAATATTCGTTGTCAACTTTTATTAAAATTTGTTAACAAGAATTCAATAATTGTTTCTTGGTCTGAATAACGTTCGGTTTTGAGCAGACTGATTTAAGTAACATCAAATTATAAAGGTGTTTCATTTCAGTGATGACAAATGCTGATTGTCACCTTTTATTAAAATTGAATAAAACAGATTTGTTAATATTAATTCAATAACTTGGTTCTTGGTCTGAATAATGTCATGTTCTCTTACGAACGGATCTTTTTAAGTGACACCAAATTATAGTTACATTTTTCAATTCATTGTTTGTTAATGCTCCATGTCAACTTTATTAAAATTTGTTAACAAGAATTCAATAGTAATGTTTCTTTGGAATGCAATAACGTTCGGTTTTGAGCAGACTGATTTAAGTAACATCAAATTATAAAGGTGTTTCATTTCAGTGATGGCAAATGCTGATTGTCACCTTTTATTAAAATTGAATAAAACAGATTTGTTAATATTAATTCAATAACTGGTTCTTGGTCTGAATAATGTCATGTTCTCTTACGAACGGATCTTTTAAGTGACGCAAATGTATATTACATCATTTTCCAATTTATGCTCCATGTCAACTTTATTAAAATTTGTTAACAAGAATTCAATAATTGTTTCTTGGTCTGAATAACGTTCGGTTTTGAGCAGACTGATTTAAGTAACATCAAATTATAAAGGTGTTTCATTTCAGTGATGGCAAATGCTGATTGTCACCTTTTATTAAAATTGAGATAAAACAATTTGA
>BGPR01000161.1:969325-1003780 GCA_013235015.1 Araneus ventricosus | reverse complement strand
TGATATTTTTCAATTCATTGTTTGTTAATGCTCCATGTCAACTTTATTAAAATGTGTTAACATAGCTGAGCCGAAATCTTTGTCGGTTGGTCGGAATGCTCTGTTTTAAGTGACAACAAAATATAGTGGCATTTTCAGTTCAGGGATTTTTATTGCTCGTTGTCAGCTTTGTTATGTAGCTGAGAATTGATATTGCTTATTAGTCTGCATAATGTTCTGTTTTGGTACCAAATGTTTTAAGCTACACCAAATTATAGTGGTATTTTTACTTCAGAGGGTATAAATTACTTGTCAAATCGCTGTCAACTTTCATTAAAATTTGTTAAGATAGCTGAAAATTAAATAATTGTTTCTTGAACTAAGTTTTTGAGACAGATGCCTTTTTCGTAATATCATTAATTTCTGAAGATTTCACGACAACAGGTTTAAATAATTGATGATTAATAACAATTAATTATAAATGATGGTTTGTTGAGTAAATTTAATTAAACGTCCATACAAAGTTAGGATATGTTTTAAATGATTATTTTTAGTACCATCAAATTTTTTAATGAATCTTTCCATCTGTCAATTGAAAATGCTTACCACCCCATTTGTAGAGCGTTATTGAAATACACTAGCTTTAATGAAAAAGGAATTCTCTCTCTAGCTTTTACGCTTTTCTCCCTTAAACTTCATGGCATTCTAAATACCTCCTTTCACCTTACTCAATGAAACAATTAACAGATATGAACTATGTATCTGCAAATATATCACATTCATAAAATGCATAGATTACCAAACTCATTTGAAATAAATTAATTTTAAATCGAGATCCATTGTTTAAAAGAGAATTTTCAATTCTTGGAAAATAAAATACATAAAATAAACAAATATCTATTAGTATACAGATAAGGATATCAGAAATTTTCGTGGATAATTAAAATCCAGAAAGATGCAGAATAAAAAATTTTATTAAATTGATAGTGAGCAATAGCTTATAGTATAGCGTAGCTTTGAAGAAAAGTTAAGAAAATCGAGCTGCATTCTGTATCTCTTCACGTTTATCGATTTGATCCTAAATTTGATAAATATCTACAATTTTGGTGTCAAAACCGCATACCAAATTTTATTTATCTTGATTTTTGTGTTTTAGAGTTATCATGTTCGCATATACTCGGACAGACAAACAGATGATCTACCCTCAGACAGATTTAGTTCAAATTAAGAAACAGATTTGCACTAAGTGGCCAAAATATTAAGAATACCCTGCTAAGCATTACTAATCGTATTGGATCTCTTCTGGCTTTGATGACCGCAGATATTCTTCTAGGCAGGGACTCAACAGGTTGCCGAAACCGTTGAGGAGGAATATTAGCATGCTAACAAAACTAAAAAAAGGCAGGTCTTAAATCCATCAGATTCGGTAGTGGATAATCAGAATGGATAGCTGTGATATGATTGTTACACTTCGCCTCACAAATACACCCACACACGGCCCCTGCCATCAGCATGGACTGTCAGACAAGTCAACCTTTTCCCATTCATTTAATGTCCATTCTTGACGTCGTTTAGTCCATAAAAGCCGCTTCTTTTGGTTTTGGAACAAAATCAAATGAACTCGTGTTGAAAGACGGCTATTAAAATCGATTAATTCTAAGATTCGTCTTATAAAGAGAACAGATATGCTTTGCGATGCACTGATATTTGCTGCGTTGTATCTCTTTTGCTACTGTAAACAATGCATGTCAACCATCTGCCATCTCTTTTATTTGCAAGAGATTTCCTTTCACTATTCCACATTTTTCTCGAATTTTCTTCGCTTAGCTGACATTCTTTGAAGATTCGACCCATCACTCTTGTACGAGAAAAGCTAAGAAGATTTGCGATTTCGGAGATGATGGAAACGCACTCATGCCATAATCATAGTCACTCATATGTCTTGTTTTTCCCATGAACAGGCGAATTGCCACGTTTACTCGTTCTTCTGACTAGGGGATGGCTTTTTAACAGAAAATGTGAATTGCACCTTCTGCCGAGACGAGTCGAAATTTGAGTGGTTGGTTTAGTGGGCTTAATGGCGCAAGAGCCCCGTTTGGCCATGCTGAGCCAATCGAAATTTGAGTGAGAGGTGTTCATAATATTTTGGCCACTCAATATAAATTTCAGTGGTTGGTTTAGTGGGCTTAATGGCGCAAGAGCTAGGTTTTGCCATGCTGCGCCAATCGAAATTTGAGTGAGAGGTGTTCATAATATTTTGGCCACTCATTATATAATTTTGGCTTAAAGATTATATACTTAAATTCATCCACCTAGATTGTTGTTTTTTTCAGTTATTGCGTTTACATACACATGCATAGACTGATCTAAAGACATTCAAGACAGACATAATTTCAAAAATGCGGTTTTGGGTTCAGGGAAGTCTGAAACGAGGAGATTCATCAAAATATTGAGGTCAAATTTTTTCCCGATTATAATACTTTCTCTTAGTATACTTCGTCTACGATAAAATAAAAATGAAAAAACTTGAAAATTTTCAAATTCCTTGCATTAATTTGCCTGTTTCGAATGATGGTTGTATTATCAATACTACTGTAATTCATGCTCACATAATACGCATAAAGTGCGACGTATCAATTTAATTTTTAGAGTTCATTGCGTATATTGTAGTATGAAAATGACATGACGTCACAGCTCAACGCAAGACAATTTTCAATTAGATGTTAGCTCAATACGAATTACTTTTTTGCCATATGAATTGACTCCATTGCTTTTTCATCTTCACTGACATTTTCTTTCAGTAAGAAGACATGGCGTCACAGTTCAGCGTAAGACAATTTACAATTAGATGTTAGCTCAATACGAATTGCTTTTTGCCATGTGAATTGACTCCATTGTTTTTTCATCTTCACTGAAATTTTCTTTCAGTAAGAAGACACGACGTCATAGTTCAGCGTAAGACAATTTACAATTAGATGTTAGCTCAGCCTAAGACAATTTGCAATTTGATGTTAGCTCAATATGAATTAATTTGTCTTGCGAATTGACTCTTCTTCTTTCTCATTTTCAATGAAATTTTCTGCCAATATTGTACATGCATTTGCATAATAACATTCCTATATTTGCATCGCGCCATTTTCCTTGAAAGAGATTATATTCCGATCGGTGTTCCAGCAATGAGATTAAGTAATTACATCCATAAAACATAAGGCAATCGAAGCCTAATACCCCTCTAAAACTAACAAATGATAGCGATCTGCTCGTGACTCCGGAGCCAGTGTTAGCACAATGTTTGCCGTCCGAGGAAATATAAATTATAGACGGCCGTAAAAAACCGCTTCCGCTGGCAGAACCCGATAGAGATCTTCGGGCTGATTGCGAGGGAAAACAATCGACCCGTAATTCGTTTTCTACAATGACCCTCGTTTAACTTCGTTGGGAAAATAGGGTGTTAAAAAACGGGTAGGCGTCGGACATAAAATGGACTTCTTAAACACGTCGTTAAAGGAACGCTTGCAGATCCGATGGAGTGATTAACAAAGATTTGCAGCCTGTTGCGAGTCGAGACAAAAGACTGGGGACTTTTGACATTGATAATATGCCCCATGCTTTTAAGTTAATAATTTTTGTATGCGGAAACACTTTTTCGTTTTAATCACAAAATGTACAGCTAAAACGGAGATTCTTCAATAGTAGAAAAGTGCTTCTGCCCCCTTCCCCTCCCACTTTACAAATCATGGAAGATTATATCCGTGGACCCTTGTGACCGCTTATAGGGTTATCTATTTTTGATTTCCCTCATTAACAACTTTTGTAACTTTTTGTGACACCACCTGAAATACAATGTTTATAGCTCGATAGCAGATAAAGTTGACGAAATGAGAGTATCGCCAGTTGATATGATAAACGACATTTACAACTTCATCCATTGGTGTTATCAGCAATGACTGAATAATAACAGCCAACATTCACACCACATTTGTGACATCATGTGGACAGAGCCGGATTAAGCTCTGTAAGGGCCCTTAGGCAACGTAAATTTCGGGATCCCTTTCTCCTTCCAAAAACCAGATATTTTTGGCTGATTTTAGTATTATCTCTATATAAGCAGTTTTTAAGTGACAAATATTACGACAAATTAGTATAACAAAATATTTAATTGCGGGTCTCCTTCAAGGGTGTGATTTCAGCATCTCGTGTATATTAATTTAAAGTAAAATTTTAATTAATTAAATTATTAATTAATTAAATTAATTAATTAATTAAAAAATAAAGTAAAAGTAAAATTTAAATTTAAACAATTTTTTTTAAAAAAACCCTTTATAATGTATTCTAAATACTGAAATACAAAGTTTGCGAGGGATTTGACTTGTGAGTCAGTCAGCGAACTGCAAAAAAATTGGACCAAGCGAATTTCAAAACATAAAATAAAAAATTCTAAGAATAACTATCTGAAATTTAAAATATACTTGATTTTGATTTGAATATGTTCGACTACATGACCCCTGTAAATTAAATGATAGCACAAAATCAGATTATCTGGAAAATACCTCAAAAAATCTCTAGGTCTTTGGGGGCGCAAAGTTGTGGGGTCCCTAATTATAATCCGGCCCTGCAAGTAGATCTAAATACAAATGTTATGACGTAAACTTAACACATCTCTGAAAAATCATTCAATTTTTCTTTAAAATGTTTTTTATTTCAACTTTTAAGGTTCAAGTTTTTAATTCCTACATTCCAGAAATTGCAGTTTCTGTAGCGCCTGGCTATCGAATCCCGGAGTGGAAGAAGGACCAAAGGTTCTCCCATCCTCCAATAGAGGGAGGACCACCCACCAAACGACTGGCTGGCAAAAACGCGCAGGGGTCGGCTAATTGTTTCGTCAGAGCCGTCCACACCAGGATGCACCCTGGCATGGAGAGCCTCAAGTCGAGGACCTCCGCCAACACTCGATGCCACTTGCCACCTGAGTCTCACCTTCTTCAGAGACCACCTCAACAGGGAAGAACAACAAGAAACCTCTCCTCGGGTGTAGGAATTCCGCAAGAAAAAGGCTCCTCCAAGAAGCCTCCCTCCCCCTTCGGAAGCCTAAACCAACACTGCCACGAACCAGCCACCATTGGTGGGCAACTCGAATGAATTTGGAGAGGTTGGTTGGATGGATATTGGGATTTTGTGGCGCAAGAGCCAGTTTTTGATAAATGATTGGTGAAAGCCAAGGCTTTTTAATTGTGGCTGTGGAACCCAATTGAAGTTTCTAAAATATTGACAGAGTGTGTTTCTATGGGACTCTTCAATATTAGTAATCATAAATAATTGTAAAAGCTCTGTTAATTCAAAAAATACTGGTAAAATTTTATAAATTAAAAATATCGAATAAATTTTTTGTTTATTATAAAGGATCTTTTGTTTATTACAATGGAATTTTTGTTGGAGTTCTTTGGGAACCTCTGTTTATTAAAATGGAAAGTTTGTTTATTATGATGGAACTTAGGAGAAAATGGAGCAGAAAATGGGTACAGCAAGAGAAAGCGACAATTTTCTCTTTCTGTACTAAAAATGGCAGAAAAGATTTATTTTTAACACTTAGAATTTTTAATAAATAATACAAATGAATAAATAAATAAAAAAGTAAGTAATTTTTGTAAATAAAGTAATAAATACAGCAACTAAAAATTTTAATAATTTTAAAACAACTATTTCAATACTAAATAATTATTCAATGAATAATTATTTTATAGTAAGTAATTTTAATAAACAAGAAAACTACAAAACTTTTAATACAATGGTTGTACAATAAAACTTTAAATAAAAACAGTACAGTATAATTCAAATGTAGAAGGAAAAAAGCGAAACAGTAGTTATGAAACTGTTGTAAAACCGTCTAAGACAAAAAAGCATCATGAAATTTAAGATGATGAAATATAAATAGATTTTTAAGATAAATTGTGTTCAAAGAGAAAATTTGTAAGTTGACAAGGTCATTATTTTCAAGGAACTTAATATAACAATGTTCAATATAACAATGATTCCATGGTTTGAACAGAGGACTTAAAGCCTTACTAAACAGAGGAATGCATGGAGTTTTCTCCTCTTTATGTGCTGTCTTTTTTATCTTAAAGCAGGAAAGAGAGAAATTTCTGGACATGAAAATGATTCAAAATCAAAATTTTCTTAACTACAAGATTTGTGCACGCCTAAGACGGGCTTTTAGGTTGCCAACAATGTATATCTCAGATCTGATTGTCACAAATTTACAAACGAAAGTTGTTGAAGAAAATCTGATAAAGATTCCCAGAGTGTTTTAGAAATAAAAAAAGCCTTAAAAACAGTGCTTTGATGAATCAATTGACTTTAACTTTCATTTTTTTTTGTTTTTTCCGAGGAAAATAATGCTAAATCCGCTAACAGAAAAAAATGAATGACCAAATATGAAATAAAAAAATGATGAATTGATGAATGCAAATCTTTAAGTAAAAGAAGCCTTTCAGTGTAAGAATGGTTAAGGAAAAAATATTAAATGTAAAAAAAAATTCAATTCCAAAATTAAGTACGAAAAAGAAAGAACATTTTTAACAAAAACTAAACTATTCTAAATTGTTCCGCCTGCATGAATTAAATATAAAGAAAGTAAACCACATAACTTCTATTTAATATTAATGGAGTTGCATGTCCGTCGACGAACCAACATAAAATAAAAAAAAGAATACAGTATTTCCTCAGACAAAAAAAAGGAAACAAAAAATGCTGAAAGATTATATTAATAAAACAATCAAAGCACTATCTTCGTGTGTGTGCTAATTTGTTGACTTCCCCCTGTTTGGCACGTAGCCAAACCAAACCACGTGACCGCGTTACTTCCATCTCTGGCTTTTTATATAAATACTGTAGAGCATCGATTCTCCGAATACCGTTCCACTGAAACGTCGGTTAACCGAAAGTATTCCAGTCGTCAAAATCCAGATTCAGAATTGGCTGGGTTGATTGAAGAATCTTCAGGATTTGAAGAATGCGGCCAAGGAAACATTCAAGACTGGCTCGAATATGATATGGATGACCCTGGCTATCAAATACTGGCGAACGATGAAAACATTGTCGGTGTCATCGACTACCAAGACCCTTGCGACGACGATGAAGAGCCTAGTGAGAACGACCGCGCTGAAAAAGGACCATCTACTGAGGAAGCTTTTCATTGCCTTGAGACGGTTATTAAGTGGTTAGAACAACAAGAAGAATGTGTTGTTGTTATTTCTTATTCCTCTTGTTCTAGTCCTCAGCTAGACCAAGTCCAAGAGTTCGCTCGCTCACAGAAAATCCAAAACTATTGGTGAACGATTCATGGTAGAGGAGGAGAGTGCAGCTTCTGTTGGCACTAGACCTTGGACGCCCGAGGGAAGAAGTCTGACCTGGTCCATTACCTTTATGCTTTAGCTGGGTATAATGGAATGGCCTTCACGCCTTGGGTGACCCTGCTAGGAGAAAAAACTCCAGACGTACATTGCCCATTCCACCCAGGGCCACCACCCCCGCCACGATGAGGCAGCATAATAGGACTGGGG
The DNA here is from genome assembly GCA_013235015.1 of Araneus ventricosus. Taxonomy (NCBI): domain Eukaryota; kingdom Metazoa; phylum Arthropoda; class Arachnida; order Araneae; family Araneidae; genus Araneus; species Araneus ventricosus. Next base: position 996,242 of record BGPR01000161.1, on the reverse strand, counting down.
GGAAGTAGGATGTGGTGCTGTCCAATTGCTGTCTTTAAGACGTGTACGAAATTAAGAGGCAAAAAAACGGGGCTCAGCTCTGACGCAAAAAAAAGATTTTGAGTGGTGGATTTCGCACAGGTGCTAGAGGCGAACGCCTCGTGCACAGAAACCCTGGAGGGCGTCAAAATATATTCAACGTACATTTCAGTGATAAGCCGACATCAAATTTACCACATTGGGTAGGGAGAGGAGGACTCAAAGCAATTTTGTAATAGTGACCTCATATTGTCAAATCTCGCTAATGTGAGAATATCATTAAAACAATGGAACCATTGTTTCGGTATAATACAGAATGTAACAACTTACTGGTGTTGCTGGAAACAGTTAAAACTCTTCAAAAATTACTATTATGAAAACTATTGCAAGGATTTCATTATTTCAGTGGCGTACATTGTTCAAAATCGACAATTGAAAATTCCGCAAAACAGACGAAACTTCAGAATGTAAATTTACATTGAGTTGAACGCAACATAGTCTTCTCTCATCGGTTTATTAATATATCTGAAGTACGAAATCTAAATTGGACATCAAAAATGGATAAGGAAGCTCTTGAGAAGATTGTACTGCTTGTATGGTTCTGGTTTGTAACAATAATCCTATTTTTCTCATATCCTAAAGCGCTGTGCATTTGGAGAATTGTTTTAATAACAGATAGCTTTTGAAAAAGGGGAATAGCAACGAAGAAATTAATGTAGATTATCAAGACAAAATTCTACAATATCTTTCAATATCCAGAAAAAATGAAGCTAAAGAAAAAGAATCCGAATTAAATAACCAAGAAGAAGATAATATTGCTATTTTATTCCAATTGAATTTTAATTTCTCAGAGAAATACTGAAATTTGAAGAATCAACAAAAGGATTGTCAAAATAAGAAATAGTAGCAACTCTGCGAAAAAAAAAAACTATAAAAGAAAAATCCAAAAAATTAAATAACTGAATTCGAAAAAAATAATAATAATTTGAATTCTAAGACTGAAAAAAAATTTATTTCCAAATTTCAGATAGCAGGCAAAATTCCTTACTTTTGAAATTCAATTGAAAAAATAAGACAATAAAAAAATCCTCCATAAAGACAGCATAGACAGGACAAAATTCGAAAAAAAAGCATAAATTAGCTCATCAATAGCACAGAACAAAAATAAGTTATTTGGCAGACAACGAGAATTTTGGACGCCATCAATATCTGTCGCTAGAACCATACGAACAGTTACAACTCAAAAAGACAAAGAAAAAAAAACTAAATTTTAGAGAAGATATGTTATTTAAAAATCGATTCTGAACATTTTTTTTTATTGTAAATATTTAAATTCTCTAAATGCTTTCGTAAAAATATATATAAATTGTAAATAATTTTTTGTAAATTATGAAAATTTTTGTTGTATTTTATGTATGTTTTGTATATGCTTCCTTAAATTTGTGTTTTTTATGCTTTTAATTTGTATATTTTATTTTATTTGAAACCTTTGTATATTTTTTATATTAGTATGTATAATGTTTTAAAAAATTATAATCTGAATGTCAAAAAATACCAAAACATATAAAGCTTGAAATAAAAAAATATAGAATATAAGCGTTAAAAATTACAAGAAAATTATGTTTTAATAAAAAAAGATAAAAATTCCAAACATAAATAATAAAAAATTATAAAAGTTAAGCTTTTAAATGACAAAAATAATTAAAAATGCATGAAATAAATAAAAAGCAAGTAAAAAAGAAAATCAAATTACAAAAAATTAAAAATGTAAAAAAATAATAAATCACAATTTACGTTTTTTAACGTATTTTTTTCACTGTTGGTGTATAATGAATTTACACGGAAATTCAACAAAAGTTAGAAAAGATAAAAAATATATAAAATTTTAAAATTAAAAAATAACAATAATGCATAAAATGGATTATAAAAACTATAAAAGATACAGAATGTTAAAAATATTAAAGATGCAAAAAAATTAAATTAACAAATTTTATAAATCTCAATTTATGTTTTTTAACATATCTTTTGTGCTTTGGTATATAACAAATATACATTTAAAAAGCTTAAAAGTGAAAAATCTTTAAAATTTAAAAAATATTAAAAATGGAAACTAAAAATATAAAAAAATTAAAACAATTTTCAATTCTATATTTACGTTTTGTAATGTATGTTTGTATATTGTTTTTGTATAATAAATATGCACGGAAAAATATGAGTGTGTCATTCATTTTGAGTTGGTGTGTGAGTTTACTCTACATGACTTTTGTTATAATCATTCTTCTCAATAAATTACTTTTAAATGTGGATGAAAAACGCTTAGAAAGCTTTTCACTAAAAGAGAGATTGGTAGATATTACATTTTATTCAAAATTTATGTTCAAAGTAACTTTTTTGTTCTTAGCAAACATGGACGTATCTTGAAAGAAAATGCAGAGTATTTTGAAAAATATGTTCCAATAGTTAGATAATTAATCTTTACTAATAATAAAGGAGAGAGTGTATGTTGGTCCTCTACAGGGCAAACCACTAGACTTAGAGCTAAGAGATTTGGCACAAACATACTTTGAAGGGTGGGAATGTGCATCTCGGAGCCCTTTTTTGAAATTTTAATTAATTAAAAGTTAGGCAAAATTTTGATGTTTTTCCTTAATAACTTCCGAAAATATTATAGTATAAAAATTATTTTTGCACTATCTGAAAGTACAAAAAATTATCTTTCCAATGATATCAATTAAATTTCCGTACAATGTTTTCTCGAGTTTTAATAAATTTTAAAAAATATTTTTGGGATAATTTACAACAATACATTGCATTGTTGCAACGCAAGTCACACCGTTTTCATTATTTAAACAAATATTTAATTGCATATTTCTCTTTCATTGTTGTAATCTGAGATAGGATCCCAATACATTTTTCTTTCATATTTTATTTCATCAAGATTTTTGTGAAATCTCAAAACCAAGCTTTCCGAGATATTGCTTTGCTTATATTAAGAAACATAAGCTGAAAGGCTATGTTTTTATTTTTTTATTCTTTTTTCAACATGTTTTAATCCAGCTAATACGCCGCTGCCCATAAAATGTGCTACGTCATAAAATGTTCTACGAAATCAAATGCTTATTTTACAAGAAGAATTAGAAATTGCAGATAGTGCCAACAACGTGGAATTAGGGGTTACTGGACATGGTCAGTTATTTGACTCCATTAGGGACATTATATAGACAATTAAAAAAAACAGGCACAAGGTCACTAATAGAACATTAGTTAAATATCTGCCACAATCTGAAGTTTAAAATTACGTTGTCAAGGGAACCATGGATATAAAATTATACAAGATTGAATTGAAATCATATTCCCGGCAAAAAAAGCTGGTCGCCGAAGGCGACTAGTAATGAATAAAAGTCTTTAAGTAATATTATCACTACTAATAATAAAGGAGAATGTGTGTGTGTCCGTGCGTGTGTTGGCGCTCAACAGGGCAGACCGCTGGACCTAGAGCTACGAAATTTGGCACAAACATACTTTGAAGGGTGGGAATGTGCACCTCGGATCCCTTTTGTGAAATTTTAATTAGAATTTTAATTAATTAAAAATTAAACAAAGTATTGGCGTTTTTCCTTAATAACTTCCGAAATTATTACAGCGCAAAAATAATTTTTACGTCATCTGAAAGTGCAAAAAAATTACTTTCCCTTAACCATGTTTTAAGAGTTTTCTCCTTTTTGATGATAATAAATTGAGATTTTTTTCTTGCAAGCTTCATCTATTTTTAGAATATTTTTCCATTTTTCTCTGGGTAAATGCTTTTCATAAAAAATATTGCAGCGTGTTCTGCTTTCGGCGGTTTGACATGGGGAAAGACGATGAAAATTGCAATATTTAGCCTTTGTGAAATTCAAAACAATAATAGTTAATAATTTCTTTGCAGTTGATACGGACAATTTTAATGACTTTGCAAGATCCTTTGACTTGGAGGATTTTCTTTAAACATTAAAGGTCTCACCTTTGCAATATTCGACGAACTGCTTTTTACTTTCTCGTATACGAAGTATACAAAGAGAAAGTATTGTAATCGTCAAAAAATTCGAACTAGAGATTTTCACGAATCTCCACGTTTTAGACCTCCCCGAGTCCGAAAAACACAATTTTGGAATTATGTCTATGTGTCTGTCTGTGTGTCTGTGAACACGATAACTCGAAAACTATTAGAGCTACGGGGATGAAATTTGGTATGTGGTCTTTAAACATAATTTGTAGGTTTCTATCAAATTTTGGGCAAAATCCGTCAACGGGAAGTCTATCTGTATGTATGTCCGCTGTCATGTGAACGCTATAACTCAAAAACTTAAATAGCTAGATGGATAAAATTTCATACACAGTTTTATCGTCATGAATGTAGGTCCGTATAAACTTTTGGGTCAAATCCGTCAAAAGGTTGACTGTCTGTCAGTCTGTAAAATCGCATCTCCAACGAATCCGCTATCTCCACGCGCATGCGTACTGGACGCAATCTTCTGTGCACGATATTTATTGACTCCTACTTGGCGCTTTTTTTCATCCGATTTTCCATGCGCCTGCGTACTGGTAGCAATTTGTGCACGCTGAAGGATTATGTGACTTTGTCCTTGAGCCAGGAAGAGTAGAAACCGGTACGCATTTAATCGGAACGCATCTCTTTGAATTTGATTCTTTATCTACATATTTTCTGATAGTCATTGGATCATGGGTTAAATAGGTTCGTTTTTTTTTATCCACGCGGGGGAGGGGAAACAGCACCTTTTTTCGAGAAGTATACGAGAAAGTTTTGGGGAGACCACTCCCGCTGGTTTCCCTTCGATACGTATTAGGAACAATTTTTCCACTTGAAGCCAGACTTTGTCGATTTTTTCCTTTCTTATTAAAAATATTACATATCATGGCTTTAGATATCGAAAAATGATGTCTTTGACAACGTCTTTGAATTACTGGATAAGGATGAAACAGAAACGTAGCTTTCCATCCATTGCTTCTTTAAAACCGCTATTTTGCATGTACACAAAACTTTTAGGTAGCAGTCGATAACTCACACTTTCAAAAATGTAATTGTTATGGAAATAAATTTTTCAAGGCAGACAATTTTTTTCTACAACGAAACAAAATCGTCTAAAAGCTCTACAAACAGCCCCTGTATTCGTTATTGGTTGAGGAAAATTTAATTTTTAATTCCTCTTGTAAAATTTGACAAATTGAGGTAGGTGATGTTGCTTGTTAAGCGACGTTATATTCTATTTTCGCAAAGATGAATTTAAAAAATTAAAATTTAAAAATGACTTTTTAAATTTTTGTTAATATCTACCTAATAACTGAATAAATTTAGATATCCTTTTCGTAGAATTAGGTATTTCTTTCATTTATCTCATTTTCTATATATATTTATGATGAAACTTTTTTTCATTAGCAGCTATTCAATGTTTAAATTCGCACTTCCTTTATAGAATTTTTGCCATTTCTTTAAACTTATGGCTGAAGAAGAAACTGCAAAAACAGTGGTCTACGGAACACTCCCGGTGTCGGGGAAAAAACAACAACAAGAAACGTACATGGGGAACTAGTGTTGAATGACGTAATGGCAACATAGCCGCAAGTGGCTCAGGGTGTTTTACTAAGATTAACTGAACCTGGTAGTCAGTTCCACACCACTGAACAGACCAGCGGGGAGCCTTGGTGGTGGGCAGGACCCTCCCCCCCCCATCCGTCAGTCGTTCGGTCTCCCCATCCCCTCCCGAAGCTTATTAACCTGCAGTCTATGGACTGAAATCCTGACCTAAGTGAAAATATAAGCCGAGGGTCGGTAAACTTTTGAGATCAAAGATCCAAACCTGTTCCTCATAAATATTAAAAAAATGTATATATGAAAGCCTCAAAAAATATTTTTAAATAGAAAGAAAAACTAAAGGAATATTATAACAAGCAATAACATTAATTATCTTTTTATTAAAATCCAAAAAGACAAAATATCACAAAAGATTGTTCCGATGAATGTCCATTATTTATGAATGCGTGATTTCTCCCTAGTCGTTTTTTATTTAAAACTTGATTGCAAATTGGCATCGATAATTTGGTCTCTAAATTTACATTCCATAGAATTTATGTTAGAAGACGATCGGACATATTAACATGTTGACCCGAAGGTAATATGAACACAAACTGAACACTTGGAAGAGAATACACCTAGCGGTTGAACAGGAACTTTTCTAGCTCGAGTTCCTATTCAGTCGAAATCTTATGCATAAAACTACCATAGTTTCAGTCAATCAAACAGAAACACCTAGTCTAGACAGAATAGATATCTTATTAAATAGTAGTTCAAAATGAGACCTGTAGATCCAATATTAAATTTAATTTGCTGCTTGTACGAATTTTGAATGCATGTCCTCTCTTCTTTTGCTTACTTGAATTATATTAACGTTTATTTAGTTATATTATTATTGCGTTATATTATTATATTCCATTTCGAAGCAAAATGAGGCATATTTTGGGAAGCATTTCGTAATTTGAAAAAGTGATCAGATGACGAGGATGACACATAAGCCGACATCTCCCCTCTAAATTTCCACATCACCCCGGCGGCACGGCGTTTGGCTCTAGTGCACGTCAAGTTTAACGTGAAATACAGCCACATGTATGGTAGGGATGGCTGCTATTGCAAAAAAAAAAACCCGGTTGTTTTCACCTCTGGTTTAACCTGGTGGTTAAATCCGCTCAAAATAACGGTTTTTGAAAAAAAAAAACGGTTTTCGTTTTTTTTTTTTTTTAAAGCAACGTTTGTGGACAAAATTTTGTATTAATAATAATGTACAATAAGTAAGTATTAATACAAAAATTAATTAATGTAATAAGTAATGATTATAAATAAGTAATTAAAACAATATTTAATAATAATAAATGAGTAATTATTGTAATAAGTAAGTATTATAGACAAAAATGTTATTAACATTGTTTTCACAAGAAATTAATTCATTAGTCAATATTTGTCATCTAATCTGCTCATAAAGACTCTTTCAGCAATGTGATGGTCCGGGAGTCGACACCTCTCATCTGAAACAGCATCATTCAACGTAAATACTAATCTTTCGGAAGCAACAGAACTTCCGACTACAGATAAATATTTTTTGGCTACAAAAAAAGACACCGTTTGCAGACAAATTTTTTTATTAGTATTGTTTTTGCAGGAAATCAATCCATTGGCCAATATTTATCTGTTCATAAAGTCTCTTTTAGTAATCTGCCAACCAACAGACGCCTCGAGGAAGCGGTTGTCGGTGATTGGCCTAAGATGATGAAATTCAAAGCTTTATAACTTGGTAAATTTTAGTCTAGTCGAACCTAAAATCGAGCCGTTTCTTCCGACCCGGTTTTTGGATTAAAAGAAAAATAAAATAACCGAAAAAACCAGTTAACCGAAACAAAAAAAACCCGGATTTCCCATCCCTAATATAAGGTGGATCTTTGGTGGAATCAGCTTTTGAGCCTGGATTCCACGTCTCCGAGGTTGATACCTCACCGCCAGGTCTTTGTAGATTCAATGTATTGGAGATATCGTTTTTTAAACTCAAAAATAAGGTATAAGGAGTTGGAAGAACGTTTTAAAGCAATAATAAGGTAGGGCATAAAGCAGTCCTTTTAAACTCATGCATTTTAATTTCGTGATGCTTCAGACAGAAGAACGTAATAAAGTATACTCATACATTTATAGTCTAATTTTCGTTCGTGATGCCTTATTGCAAAAGAGAAATAACCAAAGTTAGTGGGAAATCCTAGATGGAATGCATTAATTGTCTGTGTCAGTATATTCTTTGGAGCCTGTATATCCAAAAATGAATTGAAATTGAGAGGGAGTCAGACTTTTCAACAGCGAACATCATAAAACAAATACTTTTATTTTTTGCTAGCCGCCTTTGGTGACCAGCTGGTTCGGCGGGAATTATGGTTATGCTTAGTTTTAATTAATTTTTTATACATAATAAGATATTAACGGCTCCATCAACATAGTATTTTTAAACAACGAATTGGGAAAGACATTTAAGACGTGTTATTATAGCAACCTTACACCTGTTCTGTTCATTGCGTATATGAACTTCCGTAGTAGAGTCAAGCCACATGACGTCACATTTGGATGAAAATTATAACTGTCCAGAACTGACATTTCACGTTTTTACTTCTCATGTAAAATGCGCATTTAATTCCAACATAAAAATAGTGCGGCGCATTACTTGTATTGTATGAGCTCGCCTCACAGCATATTAGCTGGCTTGAAGAATACTGATGAAAAAAATTAAAGAAAAAGCAAATATAATCTTTCAGAATATCGGATTTATTATTTAATATTTAACAGGGTTTTCTCAATAGATTCGAAAATAATTTAATGAAATAAGGTAAGAAAGTGAAACTTCATCACGACATTGTGAAAGAATTAAAAAAAAACTATTTTCATTGCTTAGCTTTCAGCAGTGGAAGAAAAAAACGCTATTAAATATTCGTAAAGACAATGAAAACGGTTTAAATTTCATTGCAACAATGAAAAGAATTGTAGCAAATTAGACATTAATTTTTTTTTAAAAATTGTAAAAGAATCAGAACAAAAAAAATTGTACGTTAGCTAAATTGGTATCAAGGAAAAGATAACATTTTGAATTATAAGATGCTCTAAAAATCATTTTTTAGTGATTATAATTTTGGAAATTATTGACGGTATATAGTGAAAATTACTTTAACTTTTAATTCATTAAATTTTTTAAAAAAAAGAACTCATAGTTGCACATTCCTACCATCCATCGTATATTAGAGCCAAATTTGGCAGCTTTGGGTCCAACGGTCTGTCCTATAGAGGCCAACAGACACACACAGACATTCGCCTGATTGTAGACCAAAGAACGCAGTGTTATTTTCACTTCCAGGACAGAATACGCGCAGTGAAGCATGTTTTACAGAGGTAATTCGTTCTTTTCATCCCTTTCGTCAAACATCTGGCGATATTAGCTATAATTTAGTGTAAATTAAACAGATAAAATTTAAATTTCTAAACAACAAAAAATAAGTATACAATGCGAGTGTACCTGGGCTAGTCTTTAAAGAAATACATGTAATTTTTTCCATTTACGTTTAGCGATAATGTGTTGTACGAAGTTCGCTGCCAGCAGCTTTAAGGAATGAAGTTTAAAAAAAAATAATAAAGCTTTCTCCCAATAGTTATATGGGTTCAAAATTTGATAAAGATACACAATTCTAGTATTAAGACCACATACAAAATTTTATATATGTTACTTTTCTCTAAAGTGTTGAACGTAGACTACTACATTCCAGTTTTCATTCTGTATAGGGTTACCATACGTCCGGACAATCCTGATTTCAAGCTCACTTCCGCGCTAGTGAGCGGAGCTTCAAAATACCCAGGTTTATGTGGCGAGAAAGAAATTTGGTTATAATAGGGGAATTGGGTCGCATTCGAAAAGGTGACGTCATTCCACCAAGGAACGAAAATACTTTGTTTACACACTTGGTGCAACCTCTCTTCTACTGTCCGCTTTCAGAAACGGAAACCCCCCGCGCTTTTGTGCATTGGGGGGTGTCAGCTCAGGTGCTGTTCTCGTCATCTGACCGTGGTTCGAAATTACGAGGTCCGTTCCAAAATATCTTTCATGTTGCTTTTAAACGAGACGTTAGTATAACTAAACTAAATTAAGCGCCTGTAGAATTTGATTTCACCCAAATAGAAGCGAGATGAAAGATAGAGGAGATGTTTACTTTTTATTAAGAAATATATATAGAAACATTTTATTTTCACTTATTGATTAAAAGAGGTAGCTAGTAGGCAGTTGTTAAAATTTTATACCATATTTTAACCCCATCAAGACTCTGAACCCCCCTCCTCGCGCCTGTCCAGATTTAAGCCAAAAAAAAATATTGCAACTCAAATCTTGCAGTTCTTTCCATTTTTGAATCACAGACAAACAGAAAGCGGTAATTTTTTTAAAAAAAATAGGGTTTTTTTTCGGACTCTGGGAGGTCTAAAATGTAAAGTTTCATTAAAATTTCGAGGTCGAATCTTTTGACGATTGCAAAACTTTCTCTTCCGAGAAAGTAAAAAGGGAATGTCTGGAACTCCAAAAGAGGTTTTGGAGCTCTTAAACACTCGAGGGTTGTTACAAATTAAACACACTGGAACCCCCCTTCCAAAACAACTCTGGATCCATCCATCGGTCACTCTTCGGGTCTGCCTACAATCACTCCGCTGGTTTAGTTAATTGCATTTCTCTGCATCAGAGGCAGCGTCATTTCGCCCCACCGATTTGCTGTTGGAACACCATCGAAATCCCCGGGGTCGGCGATTCGGAGGGGGGAGGGTCAGTGAAGCGGGCATGGACGATGGGATCATCGACCCATTTAACGTAAGTAACGCTTCTTCCTTTCTCCGCAATTAAATCGGGCAGAAAAATCTGTCCTCCCCCGTGTTAATCCGATACAGGACCCGTTTAATCTTTTTTCAAGAATGATTCCTGGTTTGTTAGGTTTTGCGGGGCACTGTTCTACGCTATAGAAACTTCTGTGGGGAAGTGCGGTTCATTAACAATTTTGGTGAGAATTACTGCAATATACATTAATATTTGTGTGTTTTATAGTTTTAAAGAGTTGTAAAAAGGTAAATCGAACAGTTTTAGAAGTCATATAAATCCAAATGGAGTTGATTCATGATCATGTGATAAACAGCAAATGCGCCACTTCAATTTAATTTTGGAATTAATTGCGCATCTTTTAGGAGGAAAAAGGACATAACGTCACAGCACAGTGAAAGACAACATGCAGTTGTTAGATGGTATGGGCAGTTACGTTTATCACGTGACTGTGACATCATATGCCTTAACGTTATTGAGAGACCAAAAGTCTACTAGCAAAATACAGTCGATAAATAAATAGATAGACAACATGGCAAAAATTAAATTTAATGCGATGTTGTCTATCGATTAATCATTAAGGCTGACATCACATTGACATCTTCATCATCCAAACAAAGTGTGTTTGCCACCTATGATATTCATGGTTTTTAAACGGGTATATTGCCTTGTATGAGTTAGAATATTCCAACGTTTTTCAGTTTGAATCAAGGCTTCACTAAGTGAGAAATCCGATACTTCACAAGTGTAGTCGTTGGTGCCATTTTAAGAATATCAAATCTAAACTGAATCTTAGGGATGTGATCAATATTAATTAGTTATTTTTTCCTCTCTGTTCTATCAAAAAACCCTTTTTCACGCTGCACCATGAACCACTGGGTACTGACATAGCAAATCTGAACCTAGTCAGGTAATGAGGACGGCACCTGAACCAGTGCAATCTGCAGCTCCAAATCTTTTATTTAAACCTGCTACGAATGTTTCCACGTTACGCAAGACAACCTTCACGAGCCTTGCTTGCACCTGAAACAGAAGGAGAAACCATCCCTCCAGACCTTTCACCCCCCTTCCTTAGACTAAAAAAACGAAAACCAAATATATGCCTTTCAGAAGGTCTTATTCCCACTGTACGCCCTCCAAGACAAAAAAGCACCACTCGTACCATCTTCTAACTGAGGTAGTCCGCGGGGAGCACAGCCTTCAGGGGTTAAAGGTCAAAACGGTAGACTTTTATTTATGGGGTGGCTCGAACTGTTGTTACAAGGTGGCACGGCAGCTCTGAACACAAGCCCCCACCGCCCATAAAGGTAATAATTTTTTTAAGAAATCACGTAACATAACAGGAAGTAACAGATGCTTTGAGTAACATCCTACCGGCTCGTTAAAGCGTATAATGAGGTAAAAGTTTCTCGTGAAATATTGTCTCCTTAGCAACTAATTGGAGATGCGAGAACTTCTGAAAGAACCCGAAATCGCTGCCGACCTCTTAGAGGTATGGGCGGCTGAAGTCGTGCTGTTAACAGAATTTCTTGAAGAACAACAGCGGATTGTTGCTGGACAGCTGCTAGGTTTAGCCTGGCTACGCATATCTTGCTCTGTTCCTTGTTTTGTGATGCTATTCTAAAAATGGGGAATGTTTTAAATCAAACCGTTTATTTTTACACCTACGAAGAAATCCTACTATTTCTAAATTTTTAGCTAATTTGCATATAAAAGTCACTGAAGAGGAGTTCATCCAGCTGTTTAATCTAAAAAAAGAGAAAAAGAAACTATGAATATGGGCGTCAGAGAAACATGATTGCAAGTAACCTCCATGGGAAGCAAAATTAACACTAAACGTACCATGATCGGTTGTAAACTTTTGATTAGAAAATTCGCATAAAATGTTATCGCTTTTTCGCGTCTTTTTTAATCACTTTTTCTAATAAATAAATAAAATTAATTTTTCATTATTTATGTTGTTAATTCTGATAAACACGCGTAGCCTAAAGTTATTTACCATTTATCGGATTGCACATGCACGTTTCACATATCGTATGAATTTGAATTTCGTTTGCACATTTCTGCATAGACTGTTGAGGGGTAATTCAATATATAAAAAACAAACAACAGCAAAAAAAAATTTCATTCGGCCGTACAAATCTGTCTTGTCTTCGTCAACAACAACAAAACCACACGTAACTACTTTTGTCTGTCTGTGAAGACTATAACTTTATAGAAATTCCTCAAATTTATTTTTTGTTGAATATTTCCTTACTAAAATTAATATTTTTAATATTTAATCAGGAAAAATAAAGTTTTTACCTAAAAACCGGTCATTTGACCATTTACGGTACAAATAGGTATATATTAGGTGTCGGTACGATTATTGTTAAAGATGAGCGAGAGCTCGATTACACAACTATATGCATGGGAAGGTTTCAGAAGAATTTAGAGTCGGTCCTGCATGATATATATTTGTTTGAATCAGCAAGATTTGTTGGGTTTTGGTTAATTTCTTATAAGTGAAGTTAAATAGAAATATCGATTCGAAAATAATTCTTACATAGCCTTGTTGTGTTTATAGAAAGGCTTTATACTATAATATTTAATTATTAATTTAATATTATGTCAACATGTTTTCGAAAATGTTAACAATTTTCTATCATACATAATGGTATATTTCTTAAATTCTCCGTGCAAAGAGGATAAAACTTCTGAAACTTTAAAACCCTTTACAGCAATATAATTTTAACTGATTTATGTTAGTGTTATTCATAGCAGAATTAGAGTTCCAAAACCGAACAATGAATAGAGTGAAAATTTTCTTTGCTATGTCTTTTAAATATTTTTCCTTATAATGATAATTAGGGAGCTACGATCCACTGATACCTGAACAGAATTGATTTCTTTTATTTTGTTTAACTAATAAGACCCTTTCTTCTATATCAAGGTATCATGCACTATTTAAAAAATTGGATTTCAAAATTAACTCATCCAACATTTTAACAATTTACTCTTTTATGGATTAGTCAAGCTTGATAAATAACGTTACGATTAACAGACAGTTTCGTTCATAAATGTACAAAATCACCAAACGTTGCTTAAATCATAATTTTTAAGCTTTTAATACAATTATTATTTTAACTAAATAATCACTATTTTTAAGAACAGTCAATATTTTAATATTATGTTAACAAGTTTTTAACTATTTCCAAACCTGGTGGTCAAATATTTTCAGCCATTCCAACTTCATCGAATTTGGCCTTCAAAATTTATTGATCACATTCGATTTTCACCATTTGCAGTTGATTAATATCTGAATATCAGCCTTAACATAATATTATAATCTTATAATTTAATTATTAATGTTATAATTATTTGTCTGGCAATTATAATTATAAAACCGTTAAGCTATTTAATCACAAAACTGACGAAGTATTCATTCGTGATGCTATCTTGAAAACTGTAATCTTATTTGGCATCCTTGCTATACAAATAAAAACAAAATTCTTGAGAAAGTACAAAGTTCGCGTGTCATTCATTTTATAAAAGTTATCTTATTTTATATCAGGATATATTTTTATCTTATCTGCATAATATTTTTCACATAACTAATTTGAAATCCCGAATCGATCATTTTCGTATGCTGTTTTTTTACAAAGTCATCAATCATATCATAGCGCTGACATACTCAACTGTAGCCATTTTGTTTTACCGACCAGAAATTTCAGATACAGAAACCTGTTTGTAAAAGTGTTTGTTAGATCTAATTACATTGATAATTTCTTTTTATATAAATTTCGTGAAATTTTTAATAGGACTTTTGATGTTTATTTATATTAAGTACTATCAACTTTTTGACGTTTATTTTGTGCCATGAAACCCTAAATAGAATTTCCGTAGTGCGCATTTTGTTTAAATTAATATTAATAAATATACAAATTGGTCAAGTGATGCATTGATCTAAAATTTTTTACATATTAAAATGGTTTAGGTAGAAATCAAAATGAAAATACGGGAAAAGCACTATTTATACGACTTGCATGGGACTGGCGGCAAACGATGTGTAAATGAAAAGATGCATATCCGAAATTTTAATAAACAACTTTGATAATTACAAATTTAACTTTACTAATGCAAACTCATTTAAAAGTGAAATTCATTTAAAAGATTTTTAGATATTACTATTACACATAGTATTGGAAACAATAATAAAATTTTAAAGTTAAACATTTACCATAAAAGTGAGAAAAATCGTACCTGTATTGCATATCTTGAGTGCTAATTATACATTTCGTATTTTATATGATTTACGTGCGCGAAGGTAGGCATTTCATTATGAATCGAATTAGAATACATATTCACCATTGTTTTGAGAAAGTACGAACTTTTTCACTATAGACCAATGATCTTTAAAACAAGGTGGAATAACTTCTTCACACTTTTCTTCGTCATGTTTTCCCCCTTGCTTTCTAGGAAAAGTTTCTCCTTAATAGGGACAAAGAAATAAATACCGAGACATAAAAATTGTGAATTTTAGAAAAGGGCAAAACAACGAATAACCAAAGCTTAGAGTCGTTTAAATTAAGTTTTTGATATTAAAATGGTTACGAATGAGTCCAGATTGTGATGAAACGACGTATAAACGATGTCTACTGTATAAACTTCGAGACAATAAATAGGAAAGCCAGAATCAACAGAAATCAAGATTTTTACAAGTTTATTTATTATTAGCCATGTAAAGTAGCAATGTAATCCTTTACATATGTACAGTAATTTAGTTTTGAATTTTTTTTAATACAAAGAAAGATAACATCTAAAACAGAATTGTTATTTCTAACATCACTGTCCAAACAAATTCTCCAGAAAACATTGACAGAGGAATAAAAAGAACTTAAAACCAGATAACAACTTGCATTTTGTCACAAAAATTCTTTCATTCTTTTACACAGAAAATACAAATGTTTTGAATGCGAATTTCATAAGAAATTTTGCAAAATCGGAATGTTTCTGGGTGGATTTAAGTGCTTATAAAAAGGTGCCGGTTAAATTTCTTTCAATAATGGACATTTAATAGAATACAGAGAAAATACCCGTTCACATATTGCCAAAAGAGATTAATTTTTGACGCCAAGAACTATTTCATATTCGAACGTTAAACATACAAAAACCATAAATTTGAGCATAAAAATACAGAAAATGAATTAGTAAAATAAGTATTTAATCGAGAATTGAAACGCAGAGAAGTGATTATAAAATTTTCTGATTTATAATAGTAACAGTTAAAAGCAATTACTAAGGAAATGATTCGCATCCATTGCTGTAAAAGTTGGAAGTCCTATTTTTTTTTTTAATCCAAAGACTTTATTTTGAATTAAGTAGGAAACGAAGTGAAGGAAGGAAAAATAATAAGAATCTGGAAAACACCTTTCATTATATTTCTAATTTTCTTGAAGAATTTTTTTTTATTTTATTAACCAATTTTTATTTTATATGTATTAATATGGACAGGAATATTAGCTCTCTTAAATGTTAAAAAAACACATTTATTTAATCTAGAAAAAGAAGAAACTAAGACTAGGTTTCCCAACCTTGAAAATATACTCCCAAAATAACATAAATATTTCAAAAGGTGTGTGTATGCGTATCATGAGCAGCTCTGAAGAATTACGTCAACATGCCGCATTTCAGTATTTAAATGCTTGCAGATGTTCGACTTATTATGAAGAGTTAAATAAATGGATTATTAAATTGATTTGTAAAAAAAGGAAAAAGTGAATTGTTCCTGTCAATATCTCAGATAAATTATTCCGAAAGTTATTATTTCCATTTGAAATTCTATCTGATTGACACATGAAAATAATATAAATAATAGATTGAAAGGTTATTAGCTGCGGTGATTGGAATATTATATGGGCAAGATATAATATAAACCTGACGCAAAGAACCTAGGCATGACTAGTTTGACTTTCTTTCGTAGTTTGGATGAATTTAAACAACACTGAAAAGTACTGAGAGAATATATAAATTTGTGGTACGAAATCAGCGTATGATATGGGGAAAGATGAGATTCCAAAATGAAAAATTGTGATGTAAAACTGACACAAAAAAGCCAAGTAAGGTTCGAGACAAGACCTATGGTTTTGAGTTTATTTTTCGAGTCTTTTACAGCCAATTTTTTAAGCAAGTAATTTTATGTAGTCCTTTGGCGTCAAAATTTGGCTCAAGTAAATGGAATGTGATAAAAAAATGGAATGTTTTACAAAACAAAAATTTTTAATATCTACTTTCTCAGAAATGTTTGTGAATATATACATAATAAACAACATTTCAGTGATCATACATGATTCGATTCAATTGCACCTTATGATAATATAACATTTTCAATCAACAGGGTAACACACATAATTTTTATATAAGTACAGTGAAACTAAAGAAAAGAATTTCGAAACGGAACTCCCATCGACTGCGGATGGAATTAAAAGTTGTCTTGATTAGCGATAGGAACTAAAAAAAGTTGGAAGAAATATTTACAGAGATCACTATAGTGAAAGAAAATCTTTTCAAAGAATTTCACATAAAAAATGAACAATAAATCAAACTGTATATAAAGGAAAATTGCATGAATGTAGAATATGAATAATTTTCCATCAATCATATTTATACTATCATAAAATATATACACCGGGTAAAAAGTAATTTTTTTCATAACTAGAACATCAGATGCATTCATTGGGCTTGGAAATGATTTGAGAAACAATTTACAAGTATAAAAATGTAAATGAGTCACAATTTGGCCGTTAGATTATAACATATTTTGTACTAAATTCACTCAAAAAATTAAGAAAAAAAAATGTAAACTGAAACCATAACACATTTTGTACTCACATATGCCAGTCTATATTCAATTATTATAAGCAATGATAGCAGAGTTTGGATAATTTTCAGTACATTTTGGTTGATAGTTTTAAGTGTCAATATTATTTCACCAAATATTTGCACATATTATTGTCTTAAGAAACTAAATGGAATGATTAACTCAAAGTGCAGAATATCCACTTATTTAGGCACAAACAAGTAATTTTTTTAAAAATTCTCCAATTTACTCTTCCTCCATTAAACTGATGTAACTCATAAAAACAAATGGTTCATTTGCATGGTTTATAACAGATCATCTGTACAATAATAAACACAATTTATTTTTACAATAGCTAACAGAAAGCTGCAACAAGGAAGTTTTATACATCATAATACATTCACAAGGACTTTTTTATTGAAGCACAACAGTAATATGAAATAAATTCGAAGACATTAGTTGGCTGTATAAAACAAATTTCTTATGAATGTAAATTTGTTAATTTTAAAATATCAAAATCACTAGCAAAACAAAAAAATCAGTAGCACCTAAATGTTCAAACACCCAGTACTAATTTTTTTTGTACTAAAGTAGAGAAAATTAGTATTTATACTAAATGGTTTAAAATGCAGTTTTATTTCCATGCAAAAAAACAAAGGTTTAAGCAATGCAATTATTTCGATAAGTATAAAAGGTGTATTTATGTTTCAAAAACAATAACGTATGCTTAATGGATAGATTAAATAAAATTATATATTCTTTATAGATATACAACACATTATGCAATGCAACATTCAACTTTTGTTATGCATAATTTGTGCATACACTATAAGCAATGTTTTTTTCATTTTTAATTGTTTTCTGAAAAAAAAATACTAAATTATAAAAAAAAATGTAAACGTTTAAATTGTTGAAACATAATCATTTGTATCAAACAAATGTGACATAATTTTTAACACAACTAGTAAACAAAAATATATGATGCAATTTTAATTTTATAAAGAATATTCAATCTAAGATAGATGAGTCTATGAAAGTTAAACATAATTACACAGTAAGCAACTAAAATTGAGGATTTTTTTCCGAGCAAAAATAGAAAACATGGATGAAATGAAATTCTACGAAGTCTTCAGGTTTTGAATGTTTGTGACGGTGAAAACGAAATCAATATGATTCCTTGTTGAAGTTTGTCTGCAGCACTGATGCCACCCACAAAAACGAAATGCATGAAACTGACTGCACCACATACTTGGACAATGTCTTTAAAAATATAAACGGAGGGAAACACAAATCAACTGATGATTGAATAGATTGTGAATTCTTTTTTTTCCATTCCGTTCATTTTTGGAGATTTTTCTGGCAGTGTTGTCGGCCAGTGGGATGAGGAACTTTGTTTTCTGACCTGAAAGGATAAAACAAACATTACTAAAAACATTTAATTTTAGCTCAAAATATAATTTTTAAGTAACTGATAGAAGTGAAAACATAAAAGTTTAAAAAAGAAGCGCGTTGATATATGTTTTAACTTGCAACTGTTGGAATCCAGATTTTTTGTTTTAAGTATAAGTATATAATCCCAAAAGAGTTGAGTTGATTTACGAATACATTTTTCTTTCTGCTTAACATTGCCACTTGCTACGCACGAAAACATTCAGAAATCAAAAAAATAATAGCTGGTGCCAATTATTTTAGAGCTTTATGTACACTATTTATTTAAAAATGAAAAGCTAAGCCTTACAACTCACTTATTTTATGCTCAGTATATCGATTATGATAAACGCACGAAGACCAAATTTTTAGTACAAACATTTAGTGAAAAAAAAACACCGTAAATTAAACCTTATCAATGCAACTTATATCCAGAAAACTGACATTCAGAATATTTTAATGTATAAAACTTATTAACTCTATTATATTCTACACATCAGTTAGTGAAAAGACTCAGAGGTAACTAAATACTTTTAAAAAATATTTTATCCAAAATCCATGTATTCGAACTTATTAACTCTATTATATTCTACACAACAGTTAGTGAAAAGACTCAGAGGTGGCTACATACTTTTTAAAAATATCTCATCCAAAAGCCATGCATTCGAGTGCCTTCATGCTAATTTAAAAATACCGAAATATTTTTCGAACCATCCTCATAAACATTGTATCTTTCCCTTTTATAATTGAATTCAGCAAAGCATTTATCATTTTTAAATCCAATCAGCAGGCATTCCATTTATCATGACTTGGTTACTGATTGGACAACTGGACAAAATTTTCCTTCAAATCCAATCAACGAATAACATTCTGCAAACGAAAAAAAATTATAATAACATCGCGAATGCAGAAAAAAGACACTTTCTAAGCAGGGAAAAGAGCTCTTTCACCTGTCGCATTCATCATTAATCACATCGATTCCTGCGTCATTATGTATCGATTAATTTCACAATCGATCCATCACACTTTAAGTATTTAGTTACTCGTTCCAAAAAGAATCGATTTTTTTCTCCTCTACGAATACGTTCCAGTCACCTCGGAACGCGTTCAATTCCCAGTACACGAAGTTTTTAGTTTTCGCTGCAGCTTACAAGGCTCGCATTAAAACAGCATCAAATTTGACTTCCAGTGCACAGTAAGAATAATGTAAAATTACATTAAATACTGTGATTACGTGATATTTTTTTAATAATTATATTTCAGTATTAGTAAATGATATGCCCAAAGGCAAAGAGAACTTCCGTTTGTAGATGCGAAGAGCTGATAGTTCAATTAAATTTATTTTCACTGCCATATTTATTCTCAGAAATACCGCAAGCCAAAACTAAAGCATTAAAAAGGTTGGATAATAATGTGTGTGAATTCAGACTTTTCAACCAATGTATGTTCTAGATTTGGAGAAAAATCATGACTGAACTAATGGTTATTTGGTATTCAGCATGTCAGTGACACAATAATAATACATTTTTTTAAAAAAAATTATGCATACAAATAAAAATTCCGAGTGACATTGAAAGAAATATATTTTGTCGCAGATTCTGGAACTGTACGGATTTCATTGCAGATAACAGATTAAATCTAGGATTAAAAAAAATTCTACGATTCATAAAAAGACATAAATAATTCGTATAGATTTAAGTGAGCTACATAAAAAAAGTGGTTTTAGAAAAAATTATTTATTCTCCATGAAAATTTGCTATTTTTCAGCACAATGCCACCTCTCTTAGTAGACTTTTAGATGAAATTGAAAATTTATTTAAGAGAGAGTTTCCTGTTCAAATTTACTACTGTGGAATTACAATTGATACAACCTCGGAATACTTTATCTTAAAATACAGATTAGTTTTGAAAATATCGGGTCCCCTTTGAGAGTAGCCCAATATTTTCTTGCTTTTATAACAACTTCGTGGGTTTTACTAAAATAAACAGAATTCTGGAACGGTCCTGAACACTGAAGTGTTCTGGATTGAAAAATTATTCCGGGTTTGAATGAAATGTCCCGAACTATGCCGGTTTTTTATATATAATTTTTCCCATATCAGTCAACATTCCTTTTTTTAAAAAATTCACTAATTAGATTTAACTATAAAATTGTTCACTTTCTGAATAACCCTCCTTCCAAACCTCAACTCACATACTTTATGGTTATCTTAATATGACCAATGCGAATGAATCAACGTGAAAGAAAGAAAGTTACAATAATAGCAAAATATATTATTTATGTATTTGATATTCTCGTTTTGTTGAATTTTTTTAAACAATTAACAACGTCAATTTCAGAATTATTTTTGATCCTTTCCTTGCACCCACCCACCCCAAATAGCTGCTCGGATTGAAATTCAGGAAATCTGGTCATTTTAGTTAACATTAGAAAGCAAATGTCATACTTTTTAACTGTGTTCAAGAACAAATATACCTAAAATGGAAAGTAATACAGTTTTCGCTAAATGGTTTCATGACACGTAAGTTGGTAGATAGCCGTCTTTAGATATAATTCTGGAAAAAATACGCAGCGTTTCCGTGTTGAAGACAAGGGGAAATTAAATATACTTCTCATAATAAGCTGACTTTGAGACAAAGAATGCATTCATAACACTACTTTTCAAACGCGACGAATGAACCACATCTTCGGCAAAGACAAATTCAGGGGAAAAGGTCCCAGAGAAAAATAAATTGCCCCTCTCAACCTACACCGTATTCGGTCTCTTTAAACACGCATCCCACTAAAACCCGCACTTGACGCCTTCTAACAAAGGGATTACGTGCCAGGCAATCACTTTAATGAGACAAACTACCCAGGAGGCGGGAAAAAGAACGCAGACGATTTCGAGAGAAACTATTTCATTCCATCTCCTGACTGTAAACCGCACCGATTTACTACAGCCCGCTCTGACTCATTCATTTAAAAGCGAAACTCGCTTCTCTTCATGAATATGCATAAGGCTCAGAGTTGACCCCAATTTGCTGGAGTTTTTTTTATCATCTCTTTCCACTCGCTCGCTTGCTGATTTTGTTTATTTTTTGATGAGGCCATTTTTTATGAGTATTTAGTCTATCTTTTTTCACTCTCATATCATGTTTTTTTTCTTCCTTTTTGGTTGTTGTAGTTAATTTTTATTTTTATGAAGGCGTTGCCAGGTTGATTATGCATTTGTTTGGGAGCACCATCTTTCTGCGTAGTCACGTGCTTTACTTCATAATGCACATCAGGCGTTTAGAACATTTTTGAGACACCACGTGGGTTGAGTTTGTCTGTTTGTTTTATTTTTAATTTTTTGTTTAGGAATTTGCCGAGAGATGGCGCTGAGTTCATTACGAAATTAACAATTATACACGTCGGAGATAAAAATATTACTGTGTATTTTCCTTTTTTAAACATCTGTTGCTCTTTTCAAAATGAACACAGATGGAAAATAAAAGCATTAATTATCTGTTATTATATATTTATTTTTTCTTTCGAAATAATCGTTTGCAAGAATTTTTAATACTTACTCGGTTTATAATACCACTCTTAATAATACACAATTGACAACACATCGGATGAATACTTCTTACTCTCTTTAATGACTAACATACTACACAACAATTTAACAAAAGATAAAGATGATAAAATGATATAAAGATGCTTACAGAATTTAAATGAAACTTCTATAGTTAAAAGAAATACAAATTCAACATTTAAACAAAACAGTGACAATAGATAGACAATCAATACAATAAGCGGTAGACAACCGCACAAAAATGGGCAGTAACAATTTTAACTAATATAACGAACAAAGATCACAGATGGAAGATAAAAAAATAAAAAGTAATGAAGTCAATTCAGGCTCATATGCTAATTATAAAGTGATCTTGCGAATTCAAATTGTAAATCAATGAGCATCGTCAAATTATTGTTCGTAATTAATCTTCGCAATTGTTCTTATTGTAAACGAATTAAAGTCAATTCATTTAACAGTGAGAACAATTCTTTTGCTGCTCGAAATAATTTTTTTCTGCTTTACTTTCCATTTTCTTTGGTATTACGATTATAATTCTTATTTCAGAATTTTATTAAGTTTTTGTTTTTATAATATTTTTGACACGTTGATAAATTTAATTAACAGCCTTTTTCTATTTACATCAAGTTTATTTGTTTTTGTTTGTTTGGCGCACTATGGCCAAAAATGGCTCTTGCGCCAGAAAACCCCACATAGCCGACCAACCAACCATTCGTTTTTGGTAGCAGTTAATTTAACTTTTAATTTATTTAGTTGATTACATCTAAATTATTTGTTAGATTACTATTAACTTTTATATGTTATTTATTAAATATTTACATCAGTGCATTGGAAAAAGCTGTTAATATAAAAGAACATATTACACTGTGTGATATAGGCTTAAAAACTTCCCTTCGAATTTTCACTGTCCATGGTTTTAATAACACGGAATTTTTAGCAAAAACTTGACAAACATTTTCCGAGAAAAAAAAACTTATATTTTTTTCATTACTACAGCCAACGGCCTAGCAGCAATGCATTTTTACAGATGTTAAATGATAAAAGTATGCGCACTGTGTCATGCAATTCAACATTTAGTTTCTTGTTTATATGACATGAGATGGTGCACTAATCATGTGGTTTCAATGGTACTGCGAGATCTAACATAATAATTCTAATTTTTCATGGATGTTTCCAAGTATAAAAGACAAATTTTAAAAAATTACGACAAACGATTCGCGATTATTTTCAATAACTGCAATTTAAAAACTTAAACAGATTTTCATTTCTACATCAACAAACAATAATTTGGAACAAAATAAGTTACAGTAAAAGCAGGTGTTTCTTTAAAAAAAAAAAGAAAACGAATCCTTCAGAATAATTTGATTTAGGGAGGATAAAGAAAAGATTATACACCTTTAAATACTACAATCCAGAAAGTAAACACAGAGCTAAAGTAACTCTTTTGACGGTACACTTCACCGGAAACCAAACGAGATACTAAAGATACCATCTCCTCTTTTCGAGATTCATATCTGCGATCAATAATGATACAAAATAAATCATCCAGTATCGTCACAGTAGCAATTTTTTCCGGTAACCTCAACATCAAGTCAGACAAAAGTGATCAAGTACTCTTTGTCACAAGTGAGGCAAGGACCTTTGAAGCAATAAGACGTTAGAACCCAGAAAATCGTTGTCTTCGTCGACAGCACTGAAGACTACATATTTACACGCCGTTTAAGTGCAAACTGTTGTCGCCATTCAATCCTATCGTGTGTAAGATCTGACTTTTTATAAGGTCGTTGAAGACCTTGTTTTCCTCCAACTTCTCAGTCACGAGATTTTGACGATGTCTATCTTGTAGACCAGAATTACTCGATTCTTGGCAATAACATTGAGTTTTTTTAGGGTTAGGATATAAAGTCATGTAATTCGAATGATTTATGAGTGTAAGAGCTTAATACTGAAATCTGAATCCGACATCGCTTCAACAGATTTTCCTTGTATTTGAATTGTTTTATTTCTTAGCATATGTTCTTTCTATTTTTGCCACTTTCGTTTTTGAAATGACAAGGTTTAAGAAAAGGTATTTTTAAAAAAATGATTTAGTTTAGTTAAGTTATAAGAAAAATGTGTCCCGTTTTGATGCAGAAAATTGAATTGTATCACTCATGGAAGAAAAAAAAATTAAATGCCCCTAAATGCACATGTAATGACTAATTTTCATCGGTTAAAAGTAATTTTTTCAGGCATGCCTAGATTTTTCGTAGTCAATTTCAATATTAAAGCGTCCAGATTATTAGGGAAAGTCCCAGCTTTTGATTATTTGTCGGGATTGAGTAAAAATGACGCGACTTTGAATAAAAAATATCCCGAGTTGTTCTAAATTATACTTTTTATACTTATAATTCACAGTAAAAAAATCAGAATACAATTACGCAGACTTAATTCTAAATAACTAGCATTTGAAAAATTCTCCTTCACAAATTCTACAAAATATAGAATACGGTTACTATATTTCAGTGAATAGTGGTATTTCTCAATTAATTGTTTGAATATTATTAAGTTCCTTCACGTGTAAGCCTTCTCTATCCAAGTCAGACGTCTTTGATTACTGCAATAGTCCCGGTCTGCTGCGTCTTGACCGTCTCGCCCCCAATGTTTAGAAGTTCTGGGTTTAAATTCAGAAAATTTGGTCACTATATTAAAACTTAATCATTTAGAAATAAAATACACGATGTCATACAAATATTTTAGTTTCATTGATATATTTAATGGAATGTATTTGATATCATGTAAATTTTTACATTATTAAATTTTAAAATTATTTAAAATCTTCATGAACTTCCCTAGGAAATACTTGGAAAAAAGGTTAAGGAAGAAAACTTTTATTCTTTAGGATGAATAAGAACATTTAATAGCTTAATACTGTTTAAAAATTAATATTATACGCATTTCATTGGAAAGAGTAAAAAATTTGCAGCTTTGTTAGAATAATGTTCACAGTATAATATTGCGTTCCAGCCTAAATATTTAGGTTTAATAAATCAAGCCTAAAATAAAGATATGGATTTTATGTTATGTTGCTAAAAATATCACAAATAATTCAAATATTTTGGAAATATATATTTTTTTTGTTATTCAGGTTATCTAATGGATACTTTTAAGCTTTCATTCTATACACATATACAAAGAAACAGTCAACTATAAGGGTAAAATGAAATAATGAAAACAAGGATTTTTTTCTTCTCAGTTTGATATTTCAATGGAATATAATTTAAAAACATTTTTCCTTTGTATTGGAACTACATATATTTATGATATGTTTTTATCTATAATATTTCAGTTGATTAAAAAAAGGTTGAAAATGCTAATTAAAATTCAGTCTGAAAATAGTTTGATCTCGACCTTTAGACGATCACTTCTTTAACAGAAAAAAACCAGACATGAGATAAAAATCGGCTCATGACTTCCAAGTGATAATAGTTCCATAAGATGTTATGTTTACAGAAATACAGCCCGAGAACTGCAAGGGAAAAAAACCTTTGAACAAATAATAACATGAATGAATCTTCAAGGTAAATAAATTTAATAAAAACAGATTTTAAAACATACTTTTATTAGTGCACTAAAGAGTAAAATTTTTTTATTTTAATTATTTTCTACTATTAAGTCTTTTATTTAAATTCATTATTATAAATATTATGGAATCTTGAAACAATTTTTCCTCTCAAATTCTCAGGCAAGTGCGATTAACTGCTAATGAAGTTTTGAAAATATTACAGTAGTGTTTGTCATCCAGAAAACATCAGTGTACAAAATTTCCAAACTCTAGCCCATCAGAAGCGAGTAAAAAATCTATTACATAATTCCATCCTTGTTAACATGAAATGAGTCAAGTTAAATAAAAGTGCATAAAAAAAGTAATTTTATACAGAATATCACTCATTTAATATAGTATATATGTTACCGTTAAAGTATGAAATCCGTTATTCTATAGAATAACTGATCAAGTCATTTAAAACAGTGGTCCCCAACCCCCGGGCCGGTACCGGTCCGTGGATCAAATGGTACCGGGCCGCCCAAGGAACATTAAATTATTTCTATTTTTATATGCTTTTATTCAACTTGACTGTCTTCTTGTGATCGATTTCTTACCCCCAGATGGAACCGTCTCGTTGCAAAGAAGCAAACTCAGGGTTCTCATTGATTTAGCGTTCTAGTGAGTTAAAATGTTAAATCACTTTATATTCATTTTTTGGTGTAACTGTATTTTATTTTGAATATGTTTAAATATTTGTTTATTAAAAAAACAATTATTAAAAAATGTTTTTTAATGTTTAAATACAATTAAATTAAAATTATTAAATCAAAACAATCTAAAATATAAACAATCAACGTCCCCCCCCCAGCGGGCCGCGGTAAAATTATCAAACGTTGACCGGTTCACGGCGATAAAAAGGTTGGGGAGCACTGAGTTAAAGTGTTAAATAAACTTTTATTTCACACTTTAACTAGTTATTCTATAGAATAACGGTCCACGCATAGTCAAAGTGTAAAATAGCCGACATGATGCAGCCTGTTTGTTAGTCAGATTGGTTATTTGTATTTTCAGCATCTGAAGTGGGCGCCGGGCAAATTTTTTTAACTTTAAAAACATC
>BGPR01000161.1:887391-968347 GCA_013235015.1 Araneus ventricosus | reverse complement strand
TATTCGAACCATGCATTTTATTGTAATCAGAAAAATTATTTTCAACTTTTGCGTTCATTTTTTCGCGCGAATAAAAGCCTTATACTTTAAATTTTTTTATTTATTTTATTTTCCACTATTTAGTGACGGCTGACACGAATACAAACGACATGATAGGCATAGTAAACCAAATTCAATTACCGAATTCTCCAATATAAAACACATATTAAATTTTCGTTACGAATATTACACATCACGAATTTGAAAAACGCGCGACACAGACCGAGAGACGAAACAAGACTTACATCCCCGATCTGACCTTTGACCCTCAAGCCGCTCCTAAATGGGAATGATTCACAGGCCGCGACCCCTTCTATAGCGTGTCGTCTAGTGGTGTTGTTACAACATTACGTAACGTGAGGTTACCACCTTCCAACTTTAGCGCCTAAATATAGGACTAAATTTTAATATCATTTTGTTAGGTTTAAGATAGGTATAGATTGCAAATTCATTTGCATAATATTGCATTGTCTCCGAAAACCCACCACTGTGATAAATTTCAAAGCTCCTCTGGAAGTCGGTAAGAAATCGATCTCATGATTTGCGGACAAGACACCCAAGTTGAATAAAAGCTTATAAAAACCGAAAGAATGCGGCACATTTTATTCAAAAGCGGGACGTCTAGCTTTTTTAAAAGGTTTTTATTCATTATTTTTCACACTACACCCGATTTATATTACAAAAGTTAGTGCGTTGGATCAGAATAAGTAGCAGACACATCTTTAACTTTCCAACGCCGTTATTCACAGAAACGTGAGACATCTTCCCTACGATGCTGCAGCAATATAATTTCGGAGATGATCAAATGCGGGATAATTTCCAACGATGCAATGCGCACGATCCGCACCGAAAATCGACACCCTTTCGGCCTTGCACGCCAGAGTCAAAGTTGAAAACGTTTCCACAGCGTTCCGCAAACAGAGGGCAAAGTCTAAGGACCAGTAGTGGCTCACCGAAGACCATACAACCCTCGGTTCAAGGAAGTGTCTGACGATTGCCCTTTGGACATGAGGGAGTAGTGGTTTATGGCAGATTCTGCAACACCAAAGTGATTAACTAGGAATGCATTATTTTGGCTGGCTAAGAATTATGAGCGAGTTCCTCATCTACCAAGGATGGGAGTTTTTTTGTTTGAAGAGAGTTGATGCGTTTGTTGTGAGGAATCTTGGATTGATAACTGTACTAACCCAAGTCTGCGCTTGCATCCTAAAATGAAATGCTTATTTTTGCTTATATAGTTTGTTTGATATCCAACGAATTAACCTTCTACAGGGCCATTTTATTCTAGTAATGGTATATTAAAATATTTTTTGGGACTGAAATAATTGAAGAAAACAAATTCGTTTAGCTTACGGGCACTTTAATAAAATGATTTCATTTGTTAATAAATTTGAATAACTAATAATTAACAAATCAGGGCACTCCATTAAGGTTTGAGTTAAGAAACTGAAACGTCTAGGTATTTATTTCCATCAAAAAATTCGGTAAGAACTACGTTCGCCAACTTCAATTTCTGCGTTAGATATTGGTACATTACTATCTCAAAATAATAATAATAAACTGGTAATCAATTTGATTGTTAACTTCAGATTATGTGTTCACAGTGTTTACTACTATATTTTGTGGTTTCTGAAATTATTAACAGATTGTACCTTAAAAAGAGGTGGTAAAATAGCTTACCATGGACATTTAAAAATTGATTAATTTTGTGGCGAGTATATGTCCCATGGTCTTAGAATGGGGTAACAGAATTCTAGTTTCACTTTATACAGAAATACGACAAGTACACCCTAAAAATTGAAAAAATATTAATAATCGTTTTGCTCTTTTGTAGTAAAATTATTTTCACATTATATTCACTTTAATGCGCTTTCTAGATAAGAAGCAGGCCTCGGCTTCGAAAGGTCGCCAAGGTCCAATTCCCCTAAAGATCAGCTATGGACAGAGGGTGCGTCATATCCGTCGAGGGTCAAACATCTTCCTGTTGGTTTGATGTGGCAGTTTGGAGAGGAGTACCTGCTACGGTTCATCCTCGTCATCTGCCCTTGGCTAAAAATGATGATAATAGTCCCAAAATAGGCTTCGTATAAATTAAAAAAGATAGTCAAGCTAATTAAACTAAACTTAATGTGCCTTGCACACGTAAGGGATAAATTCTTTCCAAACAACATATGAGTATTAATTTCTGTTCAGTTCGATTTTCGCGGTATCCATCAATTTTTTAGAGACACAGCTGTCATGTGTAGTTCCAAGGAATATCTTCTTAGTCATAATTTGCCAACTCAGCTCTCTCTCTCTCTCTCAGTAATTTCCAGATGACCCTGACTGTCGGCAGAAAAACTACTTCATGCAAAGCCAGCGTATTTTGATGGCTTTCGAAGATACCAGAAGTGTCTTGCTGGTTCCTGGATTACTTCCAACCAAAATCGAACATACACACGTCATATTAATTAATAGTGAATTTTCTGAGTTAACTAAACTGTCATTATTTGCTACATTATTCAGTACATACACGTGATAAAATGTTAAGTGCTTGAAGTCTATACATTTTTAGTTTGAAAATGTTTCAAAATCCTCTTTTACAAAGTTGTAAAAAAAGAAGATTGATTTTGAAACATTTAGAGTAGAGAAAACAGATATTATCGAAGCAAAAAATGTCATAAGAAACATTTATCCCTAACAGTAGAATTCGCTGTGAAACTAATAAATATTCCGGACGGTTCAGGGTAAAACGACCTTTAACCCTATAATGACGGCTGGGCGGTTTCGAGCGCTAAGGTAATTTGCACTTAGCGACTAGGAAAATCGATTTCGGGTGTTTGGCTATATTGGAGGATAAGCAGGAATTCAAAAAGGAACGCTGTGATTTGTACTAATGGTTTGAAAAATTTCACAAGTGAGTAGAGTACCCATCTATATTTATAAAAGGCTAAATTCAATGCTAAAAAACGCAAGCAGAACCTTACACCGTTGGTAAAGAGTTAATTCACTGATCACATGCCATTTTATATTTCTTTTCAATGGACAGAATAATGCGCACACAGCATCTTTAGAATTTCAATCTAGATTTGCAAAGGTGATTTGAAATATCAGCGAAAATTAAGAGATCAAGTAAAGTAACGTAAAGTAAAAATAACGTTTGAATTTCTTCTGAATTACAATAAAAATATTCCAATTTATAAAAGAAATTTTGAAATAATTTTTACAGTTCTAAACCACAAAAAAAAGCTCGAATTTATACTCATAATTATTAAATGTGCAAATATTTTTTATAAGCTTGATATATTAAAAATGAATGAATTATAATAAAATATGTTATACTTCTTTCAATACAATTCTTCTGGTATTACCTCCGTTACTTACTATATAAATAGTATCATAGATGAACGCACATATTTCTTTTTTATATTATGGAGTTGGGCATAAAAAAGTGCCAACTGGTTTCCAACCCAGTCTCAGAATTTCTTTATTCCGAATGTTCACATACCATAAAATTTTATAATTCAATAAAATATTTTCGTAATGAAAACTAAGAATAAATTTTATAGAGATTGAAAAAATTCACATCGCTTAATTATTATTGTTATTATTTAATTTTTAGTTTTAATTATTTCTATTTTAAATCTATTGTTTTTTTCTATTATGTTTAAAACTATTTTTATTTACCTTAGTATGAAATAAACTATTTTTATTTACCTTAGTATGAAATATAAACGGAAAAGCATTTTTTAAACTATAAACATGAAATGGAATTCCAAAACGCATCCATACTAAGAAAGCTAAGAAATTCCCACGGGTTTCAAAAATTTCGGTTTCTCAAACGTAAGCACAGTTCCGAATGAACATATCGTCTGCTCTTTCGTCGAGTTGCCAACAGTAAATTTGAAAATACTAGTCCTTCACAAAACATCTGCGCTGAAGATATAAGAGAGAAAAGACATGAATACTAAATCATGGAGAGTCGATCTGTCAAGATGACAGGATAATGTTTAAATTGTTCAAGAATCTGCAGTCTCGAAATGCAAATTTCTTCCTTGTTTCACTCGCACGTTTGCTTCGTTTTCCATGCTTTTGAGGAATTCTTTTAAAGATTCTTCATTTTGAGCAACACTATCAACAGAACACGACGAGTTACAGAGAGATGGGTGCTATCGTAGATGCGCATCAAATTTGCAGGACTTGCTTTGATGAAGGTTGCCATTTTGTGGACCGAAAAGTGACGCCATGGCAGTTATTTGCTTACAGTTTACAAAGAAACTGTGTCAAGGAATATATTAAGAATGAAATTCATAGGTGTGTTTCGAGTTTCTAAAGCCGATTGTTGAGAGTATAAGATGTTTGAAACGATAAAATAAGAGATTCTACTATAAGTCAGTGGCAATTGAAATGGGCAGTACAGGTAAAGCTACGTGGTATATTATTATGCCCAGTTAAATGAACACGAATATAATCCATATTGAAAGCAATCTATACATTTAAACAGAATTTAGATAATAGATATTCTGTGAAATAAAACTCTATTTTTAAAACAAAAGTTGCTAACTTTTATGCAGTTCTTTCTGTGGTCGTAGGATGCGTAGAAACACAAATTTCATTCAGTGGTGATTCAGTTGCTTTTAGGTTTCTATGCAGTATAAACTTCAGTGGCCATTGATTACAAAATGTCTGCTAAAATTTAAAACTTTGCTCTAGGCTCGAATCGGATCAAAGAATGATAAAAGCACAATTTGTGAACAGAAATGAAAGGCAAGCGTAAATGCTTATTTTGATAAAAGAAAAAAAGTACTACAGAAGGTTTTGATGTAGAAGTAATATATGTAAATATTTGGATAAACCAAGCCAGATTAAATTGAATCGTCGAATGCAGCAATACTAATCAATTAAATAACAAAAAATTACATTAGGCAATTTAAATTAATAGGCATTTTTAAAAACTCAGAAAACCCCCTTTTCTACAAAGTGACAGTTTCTTGAGGATATTTACATCGTTCAACAAAAAGTGCACACAAATATCAACATCCAGTTTCTGTCGCACATGTAGGATTCAGAATGGTAGAGTTCTAAATGGGACATTTCCAAGTCATTTGATCGTTGTTTTAAATGCATGATTGTTCCCAGTAATCTTTTTGTGAACAATGGGCCAGAAATTCCCATTACTACCCACCTAGCTTCTATGATTTTTACTTTAAAGATTTTAAACTTAAACTTACGTCGGACTGAGGATACAATGTTTTAGTTCGATTAAAAGTGCATATAATGATTTTAACCGTGGTGAACTTCCAAATATAGGTTCGGCCCTAGTAGTGATAAAAAGGAAAATCCTAAAAGACTTTTTCCAGATTGAATTTGAAAAATGAGGACCTCCGAAATACTGTACCTCGAGGTACTTCAAAACATCGAATCGAGCCCAATAACTGTACCATGGTATCTGTAACAGAAAATTTAAGCATAAGCATTATCTGAAACGACAGCAATAAGACTGTCAACTTCTTAGATTTTTGCATACTTTCCGATTTGTTAATATGTTACATATATATTCCTGTCAGACATCACGCACACAAGCCAGAGGAAACATAAAAAATATAGCCAGAAATTCCCATTCTGGCGATCTAGCTGCTATGATTTTTACTTTAAACGTAAACTTACGCGGACTGAGGGAGAAATGTTTTAGTTCGATTAAAAGTGCATATTACGATTTTGACCGCGTAGTGAACTTCCAAATATATGTTCGGCCCTAGTAGTGATGAAAAGAAAAATCTTAAAAGATTTTTCCAGATTGTATTTGAAAAATGAGGACCTCGAAATACAGTACCTCGAGGTACTTCAAAACAAGACGTTAATCGAGCCCAACTACTGAATCATGGTATCTGTAACAGAAAATTTAAACACAAGCCTTATCCAAAACGACAGCAGTAAGACTGTCAATTTCTTAGATTTTTGCATATTTTCCGATTTGTTAAAATGTTACATATATATTCCTGCCAGACGACACATTGCGACAAAGAAATCAAAGCAAAAAAGAGTCAGTAATCTCTACAATCGCGATCGACAAGAGTCGCTACAATCTAAAAAGGATCGAAATAAATGAAAACAACCATAGACTTCTGCAATCATACACGGAAATATGAATATTCGAACTATTGAATCTTTAAATTCTAATTTCTAAAAGAAAAAAACCCCTCTATCTGGGTTAATTTCAAAATATTTACCGTGACAGGAAATCACATATTTGAAATAGAATGGCTTGCTAACAGTAAAATCACACACTTAAAGAAGAAGGTGGCGAATAAATATTCCTAGTGTTAACTTCATGGTGTGATTTTAAAATGCAAGCTTCCTTATTAAGAAAAAAAAGTCAAAACTCCACAAAATTTCGCAAAAAATTTATATTTAACCCAAACCATGGAAAATGTGCAAGTCAAGGAAGTTGTAACTCAAGGATGGGAATACATCCATCATCCTCACTTGCGTAATTCGAAGGATCGGACTTGAATAACAATGTTCCTGATGAATATTCAACTAATATGTCAATACGAACAACAAGAAGTCTGAGCTTTCCGCCTGCTGAAGTAAAACGTTTACGTTCTTCTGACAGCGCCGCCCTGCATTTTAAGTTTGAAAATTTAGTTCACGTATATGATTCAGGAAGTAAAACTTCCATCTCTTTAAAAAAATAAACTCTTTCATAACATCGCCACACGATAAAATGCAAGTCAAATACGAGGTGACATCATTGAAAATGTGTTTTAAAATTAATATATCTTCAATTGACGCAGAAACAAACCAGAAATTTGAGTTCACTACAGCAGAATAAGTGATTTTTAATTCGCAAATATTTAAATCGGGTCCATTCCACAAATAAAATTGCAGTCAGAAAATGGAATGTTTAATTCAATTATATTGTTTATGTAGCTTACAAAAAGGATGAGTAGCGCGATCTCCGTTAATGCAGCAGATTAGAACAAATAACACACACAAATAACAATCAATAAATAACACAAGAATATTGTAAAAATGTTATATAAGTTCGATGAATTTGGAAGGTAAAAATAAGTCACGAAAATGACCCCCCCCCCATATAATACATCATGAATTTCTCTCACCAACGAATTTTTCAGTTTTATTAGTATAAAATACAATACTTATAATTCTACCAATTACGATTTATAGATTAACTTAATTTAAAGTATGAAAATTCTGTATTGCCAAAGTGACCAGATTTTCTGAACTTAAACCTGACACCCACTAGATATTGGTTCAAACCGAGACAATAAACTTAAAACAGGGAGAGTCCCCCCCCAAATACCAGATTTCTGGTCACTTTATCATTAACATTAACCATAGCGTGAGTTCTCTAGGAGATTTTATAATAATTAGAAGAGAGTAACTGTAATTAATGAATAGTAAAAATTGAGAATAATTTTTCAGAAACTAATTTTTAAAAATTAAATCTAAAATTAGATCTTCAAAAATTTATTATGAAATACTAATATATAGTTTAAAAAAAGCAAGATATTTTATTCAAATATTGGAAAACTTTGCACAATCCTGGCTAACACAGGAAATCAGAACACTTTAGTGTTGAAGTGTAGAGAAATTTATTTGACATTTGATCTAAAAATTTGCTAAAAATAAATAATGATGATACAATTCACAGGTAAAGATATAATATATATAAATTAGACTAGAGAGAAAATTTGTTCCGGGAAACAGTGGAACTTGGCTAAATCGAAGTTAATTGGACCACAATGAAAGAAATCGATTTATTCAGAAATTAGAATTACAATAAACTGGGTCCAAAAATGAGAACAACAAGAAAAAACGTTAATCTTTAAACTAAAAATGGTAGTATCGATTTACTTTTAATATTTAACAGTTTTAATAAAGAATGCATAAATAATCACAATAAACAATAATGTTAATAAATAAAGCAACAATAAATGTAATTAATTTTTTTATAACTTAAGAATAACAGTTTTAATAAATAAGTAATTTTAATAAACAAACGGCTTATAGCACTTTGAAAAAAAATGAAACTTTAAAATAAGCAAAATACCGTGTTCGAAGTTTACAAAACAGCAAGATTTTGATTGAATATGTTGTACAGCAATCAAGTCATCGAGTGGATTAAGGAACTTGAAAAATTATTCGCTTACGATCATAAGACACAAGATACGGACGTATTCAACTAACGAAAACAAATTAGAAATACAAACATTCTTCTACAATTTTAATTTTTGAGCTGGTATTAACAAAAAATATATATTATCACGATATTTTTGCATTATAACAATAGGAAAAATCAAAAGACTAGAGAAAAATTCGAATTACCAACGAATTCGCCTAAAAACATTCGAATTAAACGAATTCCATTGTAGTAATAATAAGTACACGCACTCACTATATATATATCAAACTTCATAAAAATCATTAGGGTAACAGTCTATTACACATGAATATTTAAAGAACGCAGTTAGAAATACCAAAATTTTAACCACAATGATCAAGTGAAAGCATTTCGAGAATGACCTACTTCATTTCTGCTTCGCCGGTGTGTTGTGTGACCGAGTTCATATATATAATAAACTCCTGGACAATAGTCAAGCGCTTTGCAGTGATCCAAATTACTAGTTAACGATGCTTTTGTAAACTCGACTCTCGTGACTCTGCAGATATGCGTGCGAGAAAAAAAATTTCCACGGTCTGTGGAAAAGCTTTCTCTGTCACTTTCTATAGAAAAACGCCTAGTAGCACTAACGTAAGTGAATTACCACTTTATGAATAACCGAACGCTAAGAAGATTTGTATTTAAATATAATGACATTCATATCATTAACTCTTTTAACATAAAATACATTTTAAAAGATGAGAGAAAAAGTTGAAAACAAAACACATAAACCGTCATTATCGTTTCCATAGTAACACTTTAAGTACATATTGCTTGATTTTGAATTTTTGTTGTTAAATAAAATGTATAAATTATTAACAATACTATTGGACACAGATTTCGAAAAAAATTTTGACGTACACTTACGTCTCTCCATAGTGGTCTAATGGTGCGTCGGGAAAGGAAAAAATTATGACGCTTTTCGCGCTAAAGTTCAACGCTTATAGCTCCGCAACCAAATATTATAGAGAGTTGGTTTTAGTTTCATTTAACAGAGAAAAGTGGACTGTGAAGATTACAAAAATAATTCTAGAATTTGGGATTAAGGTTTAGTCACAGGCGAGCTGCAAAGTTGGTGAAAATCACGAAAAATTTTGATGACGTCACAGCGACCGATGCGCGCGCACGCAGACTAAGGCAATTCATTCATCTATCACGCTAAATATTTCTCAAGAATTGTTGAATTACGTCGAATTTCGTGCTAAAGTTAAACGTTTATAGGTCCTCAACCAAATAACATAGAGAGTTGGTTTTAGTTTCATTTAACAGAGAAAGGTAGACATTGAAGATAGCAAAAATAATTATAGAATTTGTAATTACGTTTTAATCACAGTCGAGTTGCAAAGTTGGTGAAGTGTTACACGAAGAATTTTACATATATAGAGTCACATAGTCACACTAGACTAATAGTCACTCTAGACTATAGAGTTAATAGTCACATAGAGCTACTTTAGTCACAGAAAGTCATAGTTGAGTAAGGTAAGTAAGTCTACGCCCCTCAATCCCAGCGGCCGTTTCACAGAGACAGCCTCCCGTCGATTTTTTCTGTATCTTTTATCTATTATAATAGAGTATCATCCCACCTATACGTTCCAGTCGTTCACAATATTTCTTGTTGGCTCCCTAAAATTTTCAGAGCATTTTTATCTTACGTAAGTGGTTGCCCATGATTTACGTATTCCCTCGGTTTTTCATCAATATTCCTCTGGTCCCCAAACGAATCATATGGGTAAATTTTAAGAATACACAGAGAAAAAAGAATAAGACGAAACATATACACAGTGAAACCCCAGTATAAAGAGCCGGAGATATAACGAACTTTTCCCACCCGAATTCCTATGCCACTATGTATTTTCAAATACTTGTAACGATTTTCAAAAGCAAAGAATTCGGATATAGTGAACCAAACTTTTCACTTTTCAAGCTCGGTTTCATATTTTTAACGAAAAATCACTACTTATTTTTATACTTTAGGAGAAATTAAATGTAAGCACAATTAATTTCACTGTTGAATTTTTTTAAAAACAAATATTTATTTTAATTTATTATAGCCTATTACTAATGGTAATTAATTTGTTCAACACAGAAATGCATTTAAGGATTATGGGAAATCTTGTGTAACCAATATTTGAAAAATCGGATGTAGAGAACCCTCGGTTATAACGAACTGCCCTACCGGTCCGTTGAGGGTTCGTTAAAACAGGGTTCGACTGTAGGTAAAGATGTTGGCGGTGATATTTTTGATGAGAATTGCAGTCAGTTCAAAAAGCATTATAAGTCCTGCATTGTAGCCTACGAGAGATTTTTAAAATTAAACAGTATTGTATTAACCGTTTAATATAATAATTTCTACGATTCCAGACCATGACCATTTGGGCTCGCAGCTGCAAGTAGTACCAGTGAGCGGCAAATCGTAGATAGAGGGCATAAAAACAGCAGCTGCAATTTTTATAACTTCGAGACGGGGAATTCCCTTAATTTGGAATGCAATAGATATGAAATAGCTGGTTCAGCATTTTAAAGAGTCTCGCGAAGCTCACTAGAATCTGTTGATAAAGTGGAGACAGTATAAGTTAATTACAACAATTTTACTTTGAAAGGCGGTATAAAAAGAGTTACAGTAGAACCCCGGTAATCCGGACACGCGATAATCCGGACCGTCCATGGAGAATGATGCAAACCCGAATCCTGCGCTGATCCAACCCATGAATCAGAATGTTATTCAAAATATCAAGCTGGGATATCGCAAGTTGCTCCTTACGACGATTCTCAATGATCCTCTGCACAATGAAAACTTGGAAAAAACACAGACAAATGTAAATTTAAACGATGTCGTGTTCAGTCTTGTTAACTGGCCATCTGTTTCTATATTGCTGATCAACAAGTCGTGGAAAAATTTGCTTCCCAATTTTATTGATTCTGTAAACTCCATCAAAATTTCTCATTCTGAGGCTAGGGCGGCACTCAACACTTCATTACAGTGGGCTGAAGAGCAAAATTTTGAAGCACACGGAAATTATGCTCCTCAGACGTTTAAGAGACCGCGCATTTGAATTAAAAATTGGAACGGCCGCGCAAAGAAAAATCTCTGACTTTTTTGGACACTGATTATGTTCATTCACTTGCATATGTAGTAATCTATACTTATAAAAGGCAATGTTTGTGTGCGTGTGTGTGTTTGTCGGCGATGTCCAGACGAATCTATCGCACTTACAGCCATGAAATTTGGTACACAGGTAGTCGTAATAGTGACTGAATGCACCTCGAAGCCGAAATTTTAAATTTTAATCTAGAAATTTTTTTTATTTAATGTTTTCTGTTGTTTTGGTTGATTTTTCGCACTAATTTGTCAATAGAATGGTTTCGAATAATTGTACGACAAAAATAGATAGACCATCGGAAAGAGCACGCGATTTCCGTTCTAATGAAGTTAGTTTTGAATTTCTAACGTAATTTACTGAATTTTGAGAATTTTTTAAAAAATAGTCAGTTTCACCACCTAAATTTTAGTTTTGTTTTTAAATTTGTTGCATCCGATTTTCTAATAACACTATTATTTTCAATTTTTTTCAGCTTATAACTAGAACGGTTTTCTCTGATTTAAAATAAGAACGGTTAAAATATCTTTTCCCGTTTTTTTAAAATTAAATTATTCCTGGGCAGATGAAAGTTATTTTTGTCGAGCGAAATTTCTTCAGCGATAGCCTTCCGGAACGCAACTTTCAATTTGATTGGATGAAGAGTCAGGTGACGTCATAACCTTCGGAGCTTTTTGTCATGTTCTAAGACTTTTTTTTCATTTTGTTGAAGTCCTGATTCCACGGGCAACAATTTTTTTATATTGTTTTGGATTAATGTACTCTGTACTGTTTTTCTACATGTTATTATCGCGAAAAAAATAAGCGGGAAAATCTATAATGTGTATCTTTTGTTTTGATTTTGTTTTGAAAACTTTTTCGTGTCATTGTGGGCGATTTTTTTTATTTTGTTGAAGTCCTGATTCCACGGGCATCGCCGTGCGCGTACTGCTAGTTATGTATGTACATATCATGTTCATACTGCAGCATGTTCATTCAATTTATCCATACAATGTTAGTTCATACAAATATACCATAGTACCTATACATACAATATTTGAAAAAAGTGTTTTACGTTATTTTTAAAAAATCTCGTTAATCCGGACGTCCATGTGCCTGAATTCGTCCGGATTACCGGGGTCCTACTGTAATTACATATTTGAAACAATGAGACAATAAAAAATGCATCTATCCATAAAGCATATTCCATGTTTGTTGCTTCATGTAATAAGCGTAGAGATATTGTTTATTCTTCTAGATCTATTTTATTCTATATCGTGAAATTACAAAAAATGGGTTGCAACGGTTTTTTTTATTTGTCGTTTGCAACATAATAGTTTACTTTCGGAAATCAACACCTTTCCAAGCATAAATGATGAACATAAAATTCCTAGAAATAAAGAAGCTTAAGTTTGAAAAACGAATTTGTTGATGTGAATTTCCAGAATTATGCTGCTTATCTAACTTCGAATAGAAAAAAACAGTAGCATGAAGGAAATCAAGTGATTCAATGATGATAATCGGAAACATAATTATATAATGATAATCCAATTTATGAAAATTGGTCTTGAACGAAATTAGGAGGAAATCTTATTTAACCAATTGTTATTGTTAACAGAATACAATTAGCGTCATATTTAATTATAATCTTAAACCAGCGGTTACTACTTGATGTAAAATATCATTTCAAGAAGGATTTTCAAAAAATTTAAACCAACGGCAACAAAAAAAAATCTAATAAATTTGACGGCGTTTACTAACATTGAACACACTGTCATAAAAAGAATTCATGTCTAGAATCTCATAACAAAGTTAACTGTTAATTTTTTTTCAATTTTTTTAACAGTTAGTATCAAGGAAAAATATCATGCTACAGCATAACGTAAAAAAACTTTCATGTTTATTTTACATTGATTTTATGTCTAATACTTTAAAATATGAAGCTTGTTCATAGCATTACGTTTTTAGATTTGATGCTATCGTTTTATTTGAGCATAATGTTAAATTCATAAATTCAGGTACCAAATAACATTTCTTATAGAATTTTAATACATCAACGCATGGCAGAAACTTACTTCTGCTAAAATAACCATGTGTTCTTTACTTCAGCTGGAGGGGAGAGGGTCAAGTCCAAGCAAAGAACCAAACCCGAGATTTTTCCTGCTGAAGTGTGGGGCATTCGATAACTTTGCCATTAATAATAATACGAATCTACACATAATGGAACATAATAATATTCAACGGAATTCCAATAGTGAATTGTCATTATTAACTCACACAGAATGACCGAATTCACTGCATATTGGAAGCTGGGATTTTAATGAAATAACCATTTTTTATTTATATTCAGACAGTACTTTTAAAATTTCTTAAAACAAATTATTTACTTATAAATCAAAGTACGGACATTCAAGGGCATTTTATTCAAAATCAGGACAAACCTGGGAGATTTTATTCAGAATCAAATCAAGTCCGAGACGTTCCATTCAAAACCAAAAGAAAGCTGAAACGTTTTATAAAAAACCTATAAGGGTCCGTCCACAAATGATGTCACGCTTGGAAGGGGGAGGGGGTTCGTGAAATTGAGACAAGGAGGGGGTAACAAGAAGTGTGACATCACACATTTTGGTTAAAATAAAGTCATTTAAAATCAGCAGATAAAATTTTGAAGTTATTTTGAAATTACCAGAATTTGAGGGTATTTTTTTAATCGGGCTAAAAACAACTTTCATGTGATTTTTTTTTTCACTTATATTCCTTTCTTTTCGAAAAAGGCATTCAGGGTAGGTTCTGAGAATATGGTAGAAGCAGAAATTTTTCACCATTAGAAGAAAACCTCCCCCTGCTCACAAATGTCATTAAAACACATAGTTAATGTTTAAAAATAAAATTTGAAATCTGATCTATAACGTAATGCTTTGTTTCTGAACTGCAAGTATATGTTTATATAATATAGCGGGACAAGTGACAGGGGGGATAGGGGGTATGGTGAAGTGTGACACTTTGTGACAAAGGGGGAAAGGGGTCAAAAATATTGAAAAAAAGTGTGACATCATTTATGGACAGTCCCTAAGTAAGAATACTTTTTAAAGTCTGGAGAAAATGCCAAAAAACCGGAGATGTCCAGTTTATTCAAGACCATCTCGCCGCCATAGTTCTACGCTGTGCATCCAGTGACTAATTGTATTATAAAAGATTTTAAGTCAAGATAAATTTCGCAGTCCTCCATCGTTAATGCAAGAAAAATGCAACGAAGAACAGAACTAGCCTGTCAAAGTATATGAACGCCAAGTTTAAGTTTTCGCGTTTGTTAAATATTTACCACATTATCTTATTCGAGTTGACCGTCCATATTTTGAGCAGTCCTGGATAAAACAATGCGTTTTGTTTTGGACTTTCTTCTCTCAACAACAAGACGTTCAAAGCGTCTCCATTTTGCCCAAGAGGTATTCTAAACCATTACCCCTCTCGGTACCATCCGAAAACCCACATCTCGGAGGGATGCCGGTGGTAGATCTCCAATTAAAGAAGTATGTCCCGACTTCCCCGAGGACCTCACCTTCACCCAGCTCTTCTTCGGCACAGGATGAGATCGCTTGGGCAACCCCAAGGCATCTCCTCCACGCACCGTTGGAACTTCCCTTCATTGGCTATGCATGAGCTGTAACCTAATTGTATTATTTCCAAAGTTATAAATACGCATAACTCTCTCTCAGGCCGGCTCATTTGAATGGAAATGGCGAAGGAAAAAAAGCCGTCGTTACACGGGCTAGATCTTTCCAGAACCATTATTCCTCACCCCTCACTGACAGTTACGACTTCTTACGCGGCCATCCTGGGACTGTGATGACGGCAGGAGACAACACCTCAGGAATGACGGATGGACAGACACGAGAATCTGTCGCGTTATTTTTCCATGAAAGGCGTTTAAGTGAAATGTGTCATTTAGATGACAATTTTTGTGCTAAAATGTCAATCAAGCTATTGGAGGTATATCTGGTGGCAAGTCATAATAATAAAGAAAAAAGTAGAAAAATCTTGTATTAATTGCCAGCAATTGCAAAGCAGGATACCTGTCGAAGTTTTATACGGTACCACAATGTATAACAGACCGTAACATATAACATAAATGCTTGACGAGTTTCTTGCCTGGGCCATTCCAACTTTTCAGCTACACAACAATTAGTATCATACTTATATATAACTTTGCAATACCTGCTACTATCCAGGTAAAATATCTTCTCAGATAGCAAAACTATAATATAAGAAGAGACTGTGCTAATACAATAAACCTCGTAGGTGAAAAAAATGTTTACGGTAATTAAAATTTGGAACAATCATCAAAACCAATAAAAAAATTTAGTCTCAACACAATTTAAACAAATCGCTTCTCAGGTAACTACAATTAAAATGAAAATGAAAGAAATGAAATTTAAAAAAAAATACGGGTAAGCGGACAAAGAATCTCAAGTTTTTCACCGTAGCAACGCATGAGACATTGAATGAGTTTCGATTTAACTATCAAATGTCTAACACGGCTGCAAAGCTTATGTATGTTAAACCAGCGGGAGTGGTCTCCCCTAAACTTTCTCGTATACTTCCCAAAAATGTTATCATTTTCCCTCTAACTAGGGTTGCCATACGTCCCGTATACTATTTGTCCCGTTTGCTTCCTAAACTCTGAGTCATTATAATTTTAAAATGACCTGCGCCCATTTTTATGATTATGTGTAAAAGTAAAATGATAACAATTTTAAAAAATTGCGTAAGTTCTCAATTTTTAAGCGCGCTGAGGTACCACAACTTTATATAAAGTTTTTGGAACGAAATCTTACTACAAATATCATGCAAGATTTCACCATACCTTCCATCTGGAAAATGTCAGAACGAAGTTTCGGGTTCAGGAGGTTGCCATAATTTCCAAGCGCGTCCCGAGCTATAATACTTCGTAGACCGCAAGGTCAAAAGCCAACTATACTAACTTGAGTAAAATAAGCGAAACGCTCGCCAAAACACAGTCGCAATGTGCATTTTGAACCAAATATGCAATTTGAACATCTTTTTTTCAGTGGATTGAAACGAAATTTGAGCACAGATCTATAATTAATATTAGCAAACGTCATACCAATTTTTATTTATCTAAGCCAAAGGGTTTAGGAGATATAATTTTTACAAGTATCCGATTATACAGACCGACAGACAGTCAACCCTTTGACGGATATGGCCCAAAAACGGACCTACATTCATGATGATAAAACTGTGTACCAAATTTCATTCATCTA
This sequence comes from Araneus ventricosus, assembly GCA_013235015.1. Classification (NCBI taxonomy): domain Eukaryota; kingdom Metazoa; phylum Arthropoda; class Arachnida; order Araneae; family Araneidae; genus Araneus; species Araneus ventricosus. The sequence continues at coordinate 951,782 of BGPR01000161.1, read as the reverse complement.
GCTATTCAAGTTTTTGAGTTATAGTGTTCACATGACCGCGGACAGACAGACTTCCCGTAGACGGATTTTGTCCAAAATTTGATAGAAACCTACAAATTATGTGTCAAGTTCACATACCAAATTTCATCCCTGTATCTCTAATAGTTTTTGAGTTATCGTGTTCACAGACAGACATGATTCAAAAATTGTGTTTTTTGGACTCGGGGAGGTCTAAAACGTGGAGATTCGTCAAAATCACGAGTTCGAATTTTTTGACGATTACAATACTTTCTCTTTGTATACTTCGTATACAAGAGAGTAAAAATGTGCTTACCGTATTGTGATGTGAGAATTTCGAATGCGAGGCCGGTTTGAATAATTTGTTCTTAATGGACCTTGGTTTTTAAGTCCGGAAATTCTTCCTAATAAAGCAGATGTGTGATAAAAGCAAGAATCACATAAAGGAATATAAAATTACTAATATTAATTATAAAATATGCAATGTAAAAGAATGGAAGCATTTTCCCATGCCATCACAATCACATGATAAAAGCGACTGCGCATGCCATCTTTCAGCAATTTGTTTTACGATGTGGCGTGACGTCACGTGCATTTTTCTCCTACAAAATGCGCAATGGATACCAAAAATTAAATTGGTGCGGCACATTTGACATGCATCACGTGAACATAAACCGACTCCATTCGTGTTGTCGTAACTCATTAGAAGCTATTTCCATTTTAATGTTTTCCAAAATACTAAGAATTTACAACCAAAGAATTTACTTTTATTATTGGCAGAATTTAAACAACTCATATTAAACACTATAATATAGCAAAAGTTACATTAGAAAAACATTTTTATCAAATAAGTTTAATAAAAACAGTTTTTTAAAAACACACTTTCTTTAGTGTACTTAAAACCAGAATTTTTTTTATTTTAATTACATTCTACTTTTTATTTCTAATTTATAATTCAATGTTATAAATATTAAAAAATTTCGTAATCAGTTTTTTCCCTTAAAATCTCTTCCAGGTGGCGCCACGCGTATGGAAACAAAATTTATTAAATTAATCGATTAACTGATAATTAATTTGTAACATAAGTGTACGAAATTTCGAAACTCAAACTCAGCAAAGGTGAGTCAAAAAATCTTATCTTTTATAACACCCCACCTTCATAAACATAAAACAAATGAAGTTTAAAAAAGTGCATAAAACGGGAATGACATTGCTCATCACCAGGTTTGAAGGGTCATGCAACCCTTTAAAATTCTGCATTCATGTGTTTGACTACTTATCTCAACACTGATGCAGTTTTAAACTGTTACTTACAAACGCACCTTCCTCAATCATCTTTCAAACCTCCATATGTGGTGATGACTGCATTTCTAGTGGATTTGCGAGTGACGTCTTCCGTGTATCTTTTTCCGCAAGAGGTCACCGAGATCATGTTTAGCTCTGGAGTCCGGCATAAGTGGATAATGCGGAGGGGTTTACTTCCAAATGATAGGTCGTCGCTAAATGATTACGCATTATTAGATGTCATTTGCGGTCATTAAGGGTCCTTATTATAGGCATTGGGAGGCTGTAATAGCTCGGTCAGCGGCATGCGTACGAAGAATGCGAGAAATGTAAAATTGTTTACTGGCATTTTTAATTGTGCCACAAAGTGGTGAGAAAGAATCGACTACAGGTGATGCCACTAACTTTGACAAAATGTCTGTCTGATTTTTAACTCATGTCTGCTATTGTTTATGGAGAAGATTGTGAAGATATGACATTAATAGGCATGTTACACTGGGGGGAGGGGAGTTGTGCGTCTGAATTTTCGTTACCAGACCAATTTCTAGCCTAGAGTTAATAAACAGCAACGTTGTTTATAACGGATTTATGCAAAAAAGCTATGAATGTTGTAGGCCCGAATATATGTCGATTTAGATTGGTAAATCACACATTCAAATAGGCTGTAGTCACAATACAGTGGGATATTTGGAAAATTCGAGGCTTATGGGATCATAGTGAAAATTCGATTTATCCGAAAATTAGAATTCAGCAAAATTGGGTCTAAAAAAGGAGTAAAGCAAGATAAAACGCCAATTTTCTAAATAAAAATGGCAGTAAAGATTTATTACCACAGTGACATGTTTAACCCTCTGAGCGGTTAGCTATTTTGATGTACAAGCTTTAAAGTCTTAAAAAAAATTTGTTTTCAAAATGAATAATTGAATCTTTATTGCATGTATTAAAGTCTCTGAAATCTTAAGAATATTATATACATGTTAATTTAAGACATTATACATATGAACATGAAATATCTGCTTTTAAACTCATCATAAGAAACAAAAAAATGCGCGTGAAACGCTTAGAGGGTTAAACATGCTACACATTAAAATGTGTAACAGTTTTCATAAATGATGCATAATAAATAAATAGTAAGTAATTTTAGAACATAAAATCGTAATAATTGTATTTAAGAAATTTTATCATTTTACAAGATAATAATTTCAATAGATAAGTAAGTAATTTTAATAAGGAAACAGTAAATAGAATTTTGAATACAAGAATTCTACAATAAGACTTCAAAATCAACGGTCCAATTCATAGGTGACATGTTCGAAGTTTTTGAAAAGTGAGAAGTTTTTATATATTTTTTGATGAAATACGTTGTATAGCGGCCAAGTCCTCCAATGATTTAAAGACCATAAAAAATTATTCACTTGCGATCACTGAGGACACAAAATTCTATTTATCCGAAAATGTCGGATGTATTTGACGAACGAAAGCAATTCAAAAATAAAAGTAATTTTTCATTATTTTTAGTTTTCATTTCGAATTAACTAAAAAAAATTCGAATTAAAGATCATATAGACATTATATTAATCAAAAAAAATCCAAAGGACCGTACAAAAATTCAAATTATAGACTAATTCGAAATGAAACGCTCGATTCAATTAAGTTCGACTGTTTTGACGATCAGTTCAGAAGTGCCAGATCTCAAATGTTTTATTAATTTATACATTTTTGAGTTAGATAGATTTTAAGAATAACAGTGAAATCTTTTACTTAGCATGATACAGTAACAGTTTGCGAGTTACCAATTAGAAGGATCTAAACTGAACTTTTCAATTCAAACTTTAAAATACATATCGTCGCTTAACAAACAACATCACCTATCTCAATTTTTTGAAATTTCAAAGAGTAAGAAAATACTCAGTTTTTCTCAACCAATAACGAATATTTCTGAATTTTTTTTCAGATCTGGTTTCAACATGAAGTCATACGCTCATATTGGATGTTGAAAAAAATTCAGAAATATTCGTTATTGGTTGAGAAAAACTGAGTATTTTCTTACTCTTTGAAATTTCAAAAAATTGAGATAGGTGATGTTGTTTGTTAAGCGTCAATATATTACCAACAGAAATTTTATTGCCTTGTTGGAGTGAGCCATCGATAAATCCACGAGGAGCAAAAAAATTTCAACAGGTTTAAAAGAACGTTGAAAATATATTGTAAAACGAAAGTTAAATCTTTGCTTTCCATCAAACTATTTTAAACAGAAATTCAAATTACCATGAAAACTAAGCAGAAAATTTTAAATAATGTACAATTTTCTTCGATGAATTTTGTTCCGATTTAAGACAATTTAGAATTTACAGTTAACAGTTTATCACGGAAATATTACTAGAGACAGAGAGAGAGAGAGATCGAAAACCCTCAAAGAATAAATAAGTTTTGATGCATATATATATCTAAACGTTCCTTAAAATATTCTGCAAATTATTTGTCAGAATTAAGTCTGTGCCGTCTAGCAGTAAGAAGATGACCAATGGTTGATAAGTCATTCTCTGTCCTCTACAGAGATTTTCCAGAAAGTTTAAAGATAATTTCAAGCGTTCGTTAATTCATTTTGAAATGTTAGGAATCAACTATTTCATTTCCATCATTCAATCAGCTTGCACAACTTTCAAGAAAATGCGGATATCAATCATAATGATAGACTCCATTCCATTTAATTCTAATACTCTAGCCGCGCTTGAAGACCACATCGCTTGCCTGGAATATTGGCTTTCCTGGTTGCTAAACTGTTAAAACGGATTTCATAACTTTTAAAATTTCCTCTTTATTACTCGATAAGATTGAGAAAAATGAATTTTGAATGAAAATTTAAACTTATGCGAAACTGATTTACCTGTTCTAAGAATGCTGTCAAAATAAAGCATTTTAACATTAACTGAATTGAATTAATCGCCAAACCAAAATTAACAAAAAAAATTTTAGGTTAAAAAATATACACACACATTCACTTTTATTATTAGTAGAAACGTATATAAACCATCTTTAACAATAATGTACGAAATTCGCTTTTTAGAAAGTACAGACTGTCTATAACTGGAAGTTTAAATTGCCAAGAATAGCAAGACTTTTGCAAAAGCGCTAGCTGAAGCTCAAAGTTTAATAGATTCAAGCATCAATTTCTATCTACACAAAAAACATAAAAATAACTATGACATTCATCATTGTATATCGTATCGGTAGAATTTTTGTCAAATATTTAAAAAAAAATACTCAGCGTGCAGTACTATAATGAAACACATTTCAATCGTAATTAATCAAAAACTTCGTCTGTTTGAGCTATTAGTTATCCTGCACAAGAATCGTCAAAAATCATTCCGTCTAATAGCATTCCGAATAGTTTTATCGCCACGATGAAGACTCATCAGTCTTTTAAATATCCCATAATCCCTTTCGAATTCGTATCAAACCCGGTTGATAGTATCCCACAGAGCCAGAATAATGCTTCCCTTAGCTCTAATCCAGACTTAATCTTTACAAACGTTCATAAGGTTCTTGTTAATTTTCCGTTCTTTCTCCAACTCCCTGGACGGACGGACAGACCAGAAAGTACCGCGCTAATCGCCGAAAAGACTTTTCCATCGAATAATCTCACCTTTGGGATGTCTAATTCCATCGCATTTGGAAACAATGGAAAGAACAATTATTGTCGAGATAAATTTTCGAGCGGCAAAACTATGGAGACTGATAATGTTCTTTGAAAGATTTATAAGTTTGAAAGGATTTGAAAACAAAAATAGCCGGTTGAAAAACACGGGGAAACTTGGCATTAATTTACTTGATAAATGTTTTGGTGATAACAAAAAAAAGTTCAGCGTCTTTTATAGGCAATGTAAAATAAAATCGGAATCTGTTTTCGGCGGTAATAGGTACAGAGTTTAAATTCAAAGCAAAGTTATATCGTGAGGTAAATGTTATAACTATGAGACTACAAATCAGTTGTATCGAGCTAAACGTAAAATAATGTTTTTTAAATGAGTTTGAGAGAATGTGAGGACTTGAACGAAATTATAAATATCGCCTATAGGTCGTCTACAACAAGTTACCCAGTTATGAACCTAGATAATGCTACACTTTTATGCATTACCCATAATTCATCAATTTTGTATTAACCTATTTATAGCATTCATTCCACGATACAACTCAATACAAATCATTCCATTGGAAAGAGGGTTCAGTTTGAATGTCGAACCATCTCCGAGTACAAACATAGTTATCATAGTCAGAAAATAATTTTAAGAGCAGTGTTGGATCAAAATACTCTCACTGAAGTTGATACAGTATGTTTCTTTATGTAAAATATTTTTTTTTCATAGAAAAAATTTAACTGTGAAAATGTAGTGTAATTCAGAGCAATAACCATTGCAGTGCAACCCAGCTAGAAATGTCAGCTCACATAATTATATCACAATGAAACTAAGTCTCAAAAATTCACACATAGGAATCTTTATTTGGCATAATAAAACTTAATCTTAAAAAGCAAAATTAGTATCAACAATATTGTTAATAAAATAAACACACAGATTGACCTCAATAAGTTAACGATCGCCAGCTATGCTTTACAAAATACCTGTCATTTACAGCTTTAACGGGCTTTTTCTAACGGGAAAATGACCGTGCAAACAAACCGTTTTGAATGAAAAAGCCCAATAAAGCAATAGTGAGACTTCTTTTTGTGTTCTTAGTTCGTTTTGTTGAAGCCAATGTTGAAATGCACATCAATCATCTGAAATTTTCTATGTAAAATAAATTATAACAATGTGGAAGAATCGCGGGAGGCGATGAAATACTAAGTATCATGTATTACCCAATGGAAATTTATTTCAAAGTTGCAAAATCAGAAAAGCTCCTTCTACTATGGATATTAACACTCATGTTAAATGCTGTTCTCTGAAGCTTAATTTTTTTATTAATTTTACGGATTTACCTATCACGGCTATTGATTTTCAGAGCTGTATTAAAAGTTTCGCAGTCCTTTTAAAGTCATATGAATAACATAGCACAAGTTTGCAATTTAATTAATTCTTAAAGAATTAATTAAGTTGCAAATTAATTCTGTAAGATCCAAAGAGAATTCACGGCCACTTTTATGTCAAAAATAATTTTTGGGATGCTAAATTTGACCCGGAAAATTATTTCGCCATTCTAAATATATATTTGCATACTGAAATAAGATATGTTAAATAAAGAAGAAAGAAAACACAAATAAAAATAATAAATGGAAAATTTTTCGTTTGATGCAGTAACTTTATAAATGACAGTGAAATATCTTTACCAGGATAGATTTTAATGACTATTTTTTAATATTAATATTGAAGAATACAACAAAAACACGATCTATTTGATGACCACGAAACTATACCAAGCGACTGTATTTAGAAATTAGGTACCTCACAATTTAAGAAGCAGTGATCAATACGATTCCAACGTTTTACTTCATGAAACTACCATAATTAATTCCAGTTGACAGTGGGTACAAGGCTGAGAACGATCGCCTCATCGTTTAAGGGTGCAATATGCTTTTTCGCTTATTTTATCACTATAGAAAGACACCTATGAAATCAAATGATTTTTGAAATACGGAACTGCATTACACATATTGCATGTAAATTGTGTTCAAATGCATCAGATTGTATTTAAATACCATTTGAAACGTGTAGCAGGAAATTCAAAATTCAGCTACGAAGAACTGCTAACACTAAAGACCCAAATTGAAGCCATTCTAAATTCGCTTCCGCTTATGCCACCTTCAGCCGATGTTGAAGACTTGGAAGTACTAGCACCGGCCCATTTCTTAATAGGAAGGCCGATAACGGCAATAGTTGAACCATCTCTTACAGACTTTGAAACAAATCGCCTTAATGTTTGGCGGACAATTACTATGTCAGTACAAACAATCTGGAAAAGATGGAGCCTTTCATATTTAAATGGTCTGCAACAAAGAAAAAAATGGGTAGTTAATAATTGAAAATCTTAAAATCGGAGACATGGTTTTAATCGGGGAAGAAAATCTCCCTCCATGTAAATAGTTAATGGGACGTGTAATAGCTCTATATCCAGGACAGGATAATAAAGTAAGAGTTGCAGATGTCAAAATACGTTAGGGTCATATTTAGGACTGTTATATACAATTAGTACATTATACTAAGGTGACCAACCTTAGCTCCAACAAAAGGAGGATACAAATAAATTGAAGCTAACAAATATCATAAATAAAAGAAACATTTAATTCATTGCAACAATAATACAGAAAACGCAATAATATGATAAATGCATTAAGAAACATTTGTAGCATAACTTATTATGCACTTTTTCGAGGAAGGACAGAACTTACAAAAGGATGACTGTCCTCCCTATATGAGGACGGTTGGTCATCTTAATCAGCATCTAGTTTTTCCAGCACTGTCCAGTTGAGTTATTACTGAAAGTAGATCCACAAAAGAAAGCTTCTGAACGAGAATTTTCGTATTTGATTTTGAACGATATGTCACCCACATTTAAATTTTTCCCATAATCAGCCTACATTAAGAATCTCAGCAGTTGAATTAATATTCCGAATGATCGCCGATTAAATTATTTCGCATACATCACCTGCCACTTTTGTTATTCGAATTTGCACTTCTTGCGGGTTTTGATCACTAATAAAATAACACTGTAGTAAATGACAACCCAAGTTGACACTAATGAAAACAACGCTTCAGATAAGAAAGCTACTCCCTGTATTATTACGCCTACTCAAATAGTGCTGCTAAACAAGAAACATTATAGACAGGAAACTTCTACAGCACGGAAAGCTGCTCGCCTAGTTGCCTGCTGCTATTATGCCTAGGTAACCTTCCAGCAGGCGTGCGTATGCAGGAGATACTTATCTTGTTTATCATATTACAAACTGATATCGTTTTTTATAAATTTAAGTGCAATTTTTATTTATATAATCTTTGTTTATTATGAAGCTAATAAATATAGATGACATAAATAAAAAATGCATTTATTTTCATAAAATAACACGTAACATATAAATATGTAATACAATGCATGATATAAGCACCTCCTACATACACGCGATTGCTGGAGGGTTAAATAAAGCAACATCCTTCTTACATTTCAGCAGAATTTAATTTTAACCCCTTAACTCTCGCGTCCGTCATATTGACGTGCATCGAATTGTCGCATTTTTAGGCTTATAAACTAAAATTTAATCATTAATTAGCTTTATAATTTGACACAAGAATTACGTAGAATCCATAAGCGTCTCAAGTATTCAAGGAGGGGTCATCTTATTAGATAGCAAAGAAAATGCGACTCTTAAGGGGTTAAACAACGATAATTGACACATTGCAATAAAATTCTATCTCTGAAACAAAAAATGCTGAACTGCATGGGTTCCTTAAACTAATAGGAACACATATTGCGTTATTCACCGGTGACCCATCGTTTGCAGCTTTGAATGTACTGTCCAGGTATAGTTATTATCATTGGCCGTTTTCATAAATGTCAACACAGTTTCATAACAAAACAACAAGCATTACTCTAAAAAATATATCCTAAAAGACAAAATAACACGGAATAAAAGCTGTCGATTTTGCAACAGATGGACAGGGTGTCGCGAGACGAATCCGAGTGGATTAGGGGTCTCCCTCCCCGTTGGGCGTGCGGATAATCTGTCGATTTCACAGGCGATAAGTCTCCGGTGTTTCTCGCCTGTTAGCCGAGCCGCTCGACCGTGCAGCCGACCCCTGATAAGAGGTCGCCGGCCAGAAACCGCTTTCCAAGATGGATGGACGTCACTTTGTGAAACAAATACAATCAATCCATGGAGGGGATTTTTTTTAAAGCAAATATGTTGAACTACACAAGGGGGAAAAATTATGAAGGTCAAACTACAATTTGAATTGCCATATAAATTGTTTTTGATGAATTTTCCATTAATTTTCGAAATGTCATTTTGTGAAACAAATGCCATCGGTCGGAGGAGGGTATTTAAAAAAACAACGAATATGTTGGAATACGCAAGGGAAAAAATGTAGGAAGGTCAAACTAAAATTTGAATATATGGATTGTTTTATCTGAATTTTCCATGGGCTTTAATTTTTGAAACCTTTATCATTTTGGAATTATTTGGAATTTATTTGCTAATGTTATTTGAATAACATTAGCAAATAATACATGTGAGTTATATTCCTACACATTTCAAATCTTTTTTTAATTAAATTAAATTGATATATACACGTTTGGGTAGTAAAAATTACAGTTGTTGCAGTCAAACCATAGAAATTAAACAAAATGAATTCGATAAATTTATAAGCATTGTTTTTATATATAACACACCTGAATAAACATACGAAACGCTAATTTACAATATTGTGATAAACAGGGCTGATGTCTTTTCAGCGCTCATAGAACCACTCTAATATGTGGCGTTCTTCCGCAAAAGACTATGAATACATCAGGTAAGAAGCCCTACTACGTATAATTACATTTTACAATTATTTTATACATAATAATTTCATATACAGTTCCTGTATATCAATTAGATTATGCTTGATAAAATCGGATTTATAATAAAAAATGTCTAATGGATTATATGAAGTGCTTGGACTGAACGATCCCAACTTCCATCCATTGCTGTTGCAGTGTATGGTATAGTGTAATTGCGATATATGAGCGAGCTCTATTACATTACATCGAATGTTTGTAATGCCTGTTTTATATAACACCTGATATTAATAAAATAGACATTAATCGTAACAAAATTTAATGTAATGCTTTTTATTACATTCAATGTAGCAACAACACTCTTCATTTTTGGACTCCTTCTCTGACTTTGTTTTCTAATGCATTTCTAAAGGAAAGAGTTATTCAATAATGTAATGTAATTCTGTTCAAGTGAAGTATTGTCTTTGTTGTGTTGTCAACGCAAAACGGTATTTAAAATTCAATTAAATAAAACTTTTCTCTCCCTTTTTATGTCGCCAACAACCAGAAGCCACTATTGATCATCTTAACATTTAATCCATGTTCTTGAAAATGCGAGTAACAAGAAAAAGTGATTATTTATAATGTGTATAAATCTCATTAAAGTATTTCTTTTAAACTGTGTATTCAATTGAGTCAATTCAAAATCACGTGATACGCGTCAACTCTGATATGCATTGAGGATCTTGCAGAAGAAAAAAGGATCTGGTATCACAGCACAGAGAAAGCACTGTCAAGTCAGTTGTTAAAATGATATGCGCAATTATATTTGTCGTGTAATTGTGACATCACGTAATTTGACACCATTCAATCACACTCTTACGAAATATACAGATCAGCAAGATGATAAACTTCTAATACTTGATGTAAAATAAAAAAGAAAATATCTATTTCCTGGCTTTTTTCTGAAATGTTCTTCTCGAGTACTAATGAATGAAGTTTGCTTCAGATCCCTTATAGAGTCAGGATTTCTATAACTCAGACAAGACGGATTTTACACAAGCGGAATTGCAAGAGGGGAAAAAATTTAATTTAGTTCAATGTTTCATACTTGATGACGGGTGGGGAAGATTATTCTAAGTCCACGAAGAAAGCATTCTTGAAGAAATTTTCCATTTTAATTGCTCGAAGGGCACTTACTCTATTATAAGATAAACGGATCAATGATTTCCTACTGAACGTAGAGGCTCAATCTTCTTCTGTATCCTCTTGATACAGTTCTCACATACGAGCGATAAATTATTTTAAGCTAAACCTAGGGTTGTCATACGTCCAGTATATACGGAACTGTCCCCGTATTTTATTACTCAGTCCCGTATATACTGGATTACTATATACTGGTATATACTACATTTTGATTTGTCATTATAATTATAAAATGAGTTACGCCTAATTTTATAATTATATGAAAGAAAAAATGATATATTTAAGAAACTAAAATCAACTTTAAAATATACTGGGCTAAACAGGATTAGCCTTCCATCTTTATTATTCTACGTGTTCATTTTATTAGATTGCTTAAACTTTATTGATTTTTTTTTATCAGAGTAAAATAAACCATTACCTACCCAATTTTTTCATGTTTTATTTATTTAGAACTTAAACGTCCCGTATCAGTGCTTGGAAATTATGGCAACCCTAGCTAAGCCTCGTATTTGAATCCTAACGGGATGCAATTGGGAGTCAAATCTCCATTTTATGGATTCTGGGCTCGCTATTATCTAACTGAAAAATCTCCAAGAACTTAAAACATGTATAGTAAAAATTAAATGATTATCGCTGCATACATAAAATTATTTCGCACACATATTATTATTTTATTATAGTCATCAAAGACTGAAGATAACTGAACTTAGGAGAATCTCTAACGTTAGTTCTGGGAGATATATTTTGATCTGACAATGCTCAGATAATGGAGCAAAGTAGGTCTCATTTCTTTATCTCAGAGATAAACTATTTTAAATCTAATTTTGCTGGTTTTGATGTTTCTATCGTATTTGCATTATCCTGACTGCATCTTCGGATGGGTAAAATACCGTAGCTGTAGGCCGGAAAAAAATACCCGTTCTTAAAAAAATATATAATGCTTTTTGCAATACATTGCATTCTGGAACTTTCGGCTCTTCTGTAAAATGGTTAAATTGTTCCTTAAGTTAGTTTACCTCTGATGTACAAAATTAAATAGGTGCAGATGTTTAAAGTCAACACCGCGATTGATGAATTCTTTTAATGAAATTTTGTATATATTGTTAAAACTTAATAGTAAAAATTAACGGAAAAATATTTGATTTGATAAGACGTTTTGTTGAAAGTATATTGCGACACTATACACTGAGGGTAAATGACGTAATCAAAAACTGTAACTCTCCGCCATACCAAAACGTGCAGCACAAAATGAAGTATTGATTTTTTAGGAAGTAGACAGGTCAACAATAATAATAATGACTAATAATCTTTATGTATATGTACATAATTACATGCGTTTTACCTGCAGTAAATAGATGATGAGGATGTTTTAATCTGAAATACATCTATGGTTATCCTTCTTGAAGTTGCCATTTTTCAGTTCTCCTGCATTTTCTTCAAAGTGCATATTATAATATTCATGCAATAGTATCAAAATTTCCCTTCCCCTGAACTTTGCGATCTAACCATAAGAACTGTCAAGATTTGGAATACAAGAAAACCTGGTTCAGTAAAAGACTACGTTTGTTTTGTTCCCAACGAAAATAATGAGGTTGAGGCAAGTTAAAAGTTTCATTTCCTGAAATTATAAAAAGTTGCAGCAGGAAAAGCAAATAATGATTATTATTATAATTCAAAGTATCAGTTTAACATAGTTTAGGTGTAATTGTATTCAGAATTAATTATTATACAAAAGCAAAATTCCAACTACACTAAGAGAATATATATTTTTTCGGATATGAAAATATTCAGCAATTTTCTTTCCGTATCCGAATGCAAAGCTGAAATGTTTTTGAAACATATATTAACAAACAACATATAGAAGGATAATATAGATTAACAATCGACGTACAGTTGAATAATGTAAGTATTAACAAATAATATACAGATGAATATTAAGAAGTTGTGTAAAGATACAAGGCATCACGATAAATTGGGGGAAAAATTTCATTTCTTATAAAGTGTAACACATCAATTCACAGAAGGTAGGTTAGAAGATAATAATTGTGAAGGATTTTTTTTTTTTTTTTGAAAACTGAATATGTTTAAAGTCGATTATTTGCATATTCAGATTTAATTTTCCATAATAAATATGGAAATAACCAAGATACTTTTAAACTCAAATTTCAATAGCTTATAGCTTTTTTTCAGATTTTAGAATTTCGTCTTGTTTCATATTAAACACGACAGTTCTAAATTCGCAGAACAGAAACATAGAAGAACAAATAAAAAATTTCGCGACATTCGAGTTCTAAGGGCAGATGTCTTTGTCGTTCCCTTCTGTTGCCACTTGCAGGAACTGTATTTCTTTCGAGACATCGTCTGCGGTTTAAAGAATGATTTTCTGACACTTTCGGGAGACGGAATTAAACGACGCGATTTTATGGACAGGAAGTAGTCTTCAAAAAATAAGGCGGCACGACCTTCGAAGACTGTGGCATTCACACACACACACAGCAGGCGACAAAGCATTCATGAAAACGCGTCCTTCGGAACGTTTATTGAAAATTTATTTTTATCGAATACTGCGTTACTTTTTCCCTGAGTGTATCGTCCGGTTTCGTGAAGGCTTGGGCGATTTCAGTTTGCAAAGCGCGATACGATATTCAACAAGGTTACGGAAAAAAGTGCTATGCTCAAGTCTGAAAATGTGCATCGTTATTTAAATAAATATCTCCTCGGCATTCAAATATTAATTAGCAAATGTTTACCCTCCAATCATTTGCCTGGTTCACTGGTTCATTAATTATTTTCTTACAAATAAATATACGATTCGATTATATTTAACTAGTAGTTCAGCATACTTCTCGTAAATCCCCCCCCAAAAAAAATCTATGATTTGCTCTTCACCACAGTCTCTAAAAGGTTTAACTAATTTTTTTCGAATGCAGATCATTTACATAAGTCTTTGTTTTATCAGTATTTACAAAAGTACAATTAAAAGTCTCGTTATTAACAAAATGACTGGAATGTTTTAATAATGCCAAACTCGCCAAGCATTGAAACTATTAAAAAGGCCTCCATCTTTAAACGGAATCAAAAAATTACAATACTTAGACATACGTCGCTTTCCATGACTTCAAAGAACATTCAAGCCAAATTCGAAGAAAATCGAACAACGCATTTAGTCGTGACTTCGTAACAAACAAATTTACAAACAAGCAGACGAAATACCGAATGGTAGAGTTATAACAGCGTCCCGCAGCGCTCGGTAAATCAAATGCAAAAGATAAACTCTATGAAGGAAGGATCTATCTTTAAGTCTTTTATAGTCATTTCTCCAAAATTATCAGTCGTTTAATTGCAATTCGAAGTAAAGACTTAACCCTAACTTCAGCCATTCCATCGGGCTCCAAATAAAACACCATAGAAAAGATCGAGGAAATATACCCAGAATGCTAATTTGGTATCGCAATGGAAGATTTATGAATTGCTGAAATGAATATTCTTTTATGATTTGCATGTTTAATTCGGAGTACAGGCCGAATTATATCTTTATCAGAAAGGGTTCAACACACCGAATATAGATGGATCAAAAATTCTGATTCGAATAATTTGTTTTATTTAAAATTCATTCTTCACATATATACATTACAAACACAGGAAATTTATGCTGGTCATGATTATATGTTACTCATATTCAAGGTTTTTTATATATGTTATTTAGTGCATTTATTATCACGATGTTTTATACGGCATGATTAGTATCATAACATATGCTCACACGCATAACGTAAACTCCTAGTCTGTAGATGATGGTCCGAATCCACTTATCTTCAAGATAGATGGAAATCAATGATACCTAAGTAAATACAGCAGAACCTCGGAAATCCGAAATTTCGGATAAACCGAGCATCATTTTTTAATTTTCTGAAATTTTTTTAGTAAAAAGGACGGAAAGTGACAATTAGGAATCTGAAACAAAGCTAATGTATATTCTTAACGTAAAAGAAACATTTAAATCGATATTTAAGAATGAATTCAACACCTTAATTAGTAGAAATAAAATCGGTTATCTTCTTCTGACGTAAGGAACTAAACCTTCTCGACGATGCGAATCGCCGCTACCTCTTTCCGTACTCTTTCACAGAGTCAATACTCAACTGCATTTGGTATATCAAGAGCATTTCACCGAATTTTCCGGATAATCCGAATTTCCCGGAATCCGAACAGAGGTCAGCCGTAATTAGTTCGGATTCTCAAGGCTCTACTGTACTTGAATTGCAGGGAAAAAAAACTTTTTTGGATTGGTCAAATCCCCAGATGAAATTTTTTTTCATTAAATAGTGAATAAGATAAGCTTCTGTATATGTTAAAAAATATCAATTTTCATACATAAAATGATTAAATCACCCTTGTAAAATAAGCTGTTTTTTTTTAAAGTAAAAGCAATATTTTTTTTACCAAAAGAGTACAGCGAAAAGACACAGAAAAATATAAAGCTAGAAGAATATAGAATGTGTTTCCATTCATACGGTTACGGTCAAGACGAAACACAGTATAAATAAAGTTTTTTAGCAAATTACTATCATTAACATAAACTAACTACGATTACTATCACGATAATAGTTTCTGTAAGGCGTTTCGATGTCATGTTTTGACGCATGATCTGATATCATTGAAGGCAAACATTTACGATAACAGATTAAAGCAACATAATTAAAATTAAGTTCAAAATGTACTCTTGTGAATCAAAGTAATTAAAATAACTTCAAAATTAAATTCCGAAAGAAAGATAAGCCTTAGCTAGTGCATTTCAGCTGGATATTTTTTTATGTAAAACAATACATGATTTTACTTAACGGTACAGTGCAAAATGGAATAAAATGTTCCTAAAGACGTTTATTAAAACACTGAGAAAACATCATTAAACCAAAAGACACCAGTGTACAATTCAATTTTCTTGAAATCTCACATAAAATTTCACTTTACATTTCACTTTTTCATAAAGTGTTTTATTTCTATATCTTTTTTGTGCCGCAAAAACATGTTTATATATTTTTCCAGTATTATTCTCAATTTTTTTTTATCAAATCCTTTCTACATTTATGATACACAGTCTAACGTTCGCACTCTTCACCATTTCATATTTTGCTGCATTTTTCAGCTACCGTTTTTTAAATAAACACGCAGACTAACATACTTCAAACAATGGCATTTTCCCCGGATTCAAGCTTCTGTAAAACGTTGGAATGTATCAATATTTCAAGAATGAATTTCTTGGCGCTTAAAGTACATTCCGTAATATATAACTTCGAACACGAGAGGGTAAAAATGATTAATTAAAACTAGGGTAACACTAAGTGAATCACAAACCTAAATACAAATATTCGGGATTGTCGCATTCAAAATCTAAATATCTCTTATTAAGTTCCTCATTTATATACGCGAAAGACAAAGATTCCAACCCGCGTCTTCCAACAAAGCGTTTCGGGAACAGGGTTAAGCACTTGTGTATGGCATGAGGATGTTCCGCCGAGGTACTTGGGTGCGTTACAACCCAATTCCCCGCGCGAGAGGCTTCCATTTCACCTTTTCACGATGTCGTTTGTCAAACAGCGCAATCCTTTATCATCAGCTGTCTCTCTTTTTTACCCTCTGCCTAATTGGAGGAGGGAAAAAAGGAATTTGCCGTGACAACTGTATCAAAAGACGAGGAAACGCGTCGTTAGGAACTGTCATATGCTACTACAGGAAGCGATGACTTTGTTTTGGATAGTTTCATGGTTGAGATTGGTAACATAATGAAGTAAACATGAAAACAGTAAAAATAAAGATGGTTTTTATGGAGTGCAAAGACTAGCAAAAACATGAGCTCCACTATTATCACACAGCTTAAATTAACACATATTTTATCTTCATATAATATGAATAATTCGTTCTGGGTTGTATTGAAACGTGCTATAGGAATGAGATTATATCATCCTATAATACCATGTACTCGTTCATATTGTATTGAAACTGTACTGCAGAAAGGGAATTCCATTCTCCTATAACAGAGGTACACGTACCCCTGAGGGTACGCGAAGGACTAGTTGGGGTGCGCGAACGCGAACTCAAAGTTGGTAATGGCGGAAACAAAAAGAAAACATAAGGAATTAAAAAAGTAACAGAATTTTGTTACCCAAAGTTTAATGCTTATAACTTAATAACTATACCTTTTTTAAAGTTGATTATTACAGAGTGTAATTTTTAGCTATACTTATAAGTTAATGCGAAATTATTACAATGCTTATTCCATTTGTTTAGGCGTCTAACTATAATACTACTGTAATAATGCAGTAAAATGTACAATAAAAAAATAAGTCCAGCAAAATATTAATAATTCAAGTCATTCGACTCTTAACCTAATCTAAACCCTTAACATTATTGATAAATACTCCTTTGTATGTACGGATGGCTGATGGGGGGATAGGATATGACAGTAGAGGGTACGCGAAAATATTAAGATTAATCAAGGGGTATGCGAAGGAATAAAGGTTGGGAATCCTTGTCTTATAATATGATTTGATAGTTCTGCATCGTATTAAAATCGTGCTGTAGGGGTGGGTTTCCATCCTCCTGTAACAAAGTTTATTCAATCCGTGTTGTGTTGAAACCGTGGTATAGAAGAGATATTCTACCCTCAAACTGCATATTTATACGTTCCGTGTTGAATAGAAACAGAGCTGTAAGAGGACTCTCAGAATCCGTGTTGTCAGAAGGATGTCATTTTGCACCATGTTACATGAAAATCGTTATTTTTGAACTGCGTCAGATGAGAAACGAGTCTGTTAAAATCCTCTTTCGTATTTTTGCATCAGGTTTTCTGAAAGCCATGAATTAAAAAGATGGGGTAGATTTAAAAGTTCTGCTAATTGTTTGTATAGCAGTTGCAACTAATTACAAAACAAGACCATCTATTTCCAGATATTTTTTAACCAATCCTGTAAAAAATTTCTGAAATGTATCAAACAGAAAATATGTAAATTTGTAATTATTGATTTACTTTGAGTTTCAGAGAACAACTAAAATTTTACATGTCAATGAACAACTAATGATAGATATCTGAATACTTTACACTGCTTAGGATATTGTACTCATTTACTCTTACAGGAGTGATTTCACAGAATAATGCTTGTGCTCAGTCACCGATGATACCCACATCCACTGCAGCATATTACTAATAATAGAAAAGTATTGCAATAGGGTTAGTTTACTCTCACATAATAAACGTTAAGTGCGCCACGTCTGGAACTCACCCCACTTTTGGCACTTGCTGTTTTAAGTGTTACTTAACTACACACCGCAGAACAAAGTGTTGTTATATGAAATCGGTGACGATGTTTCGTACGTGGATTTTTCTCATTGTTCATACTTACAATATTAAGTTAAAATTTTCATTAAAAAATCATTTAAAAGGTGATGCCAACGCCGAAATGTAGGCAAAATACAAATTTCTTAATTTGTATTTTAATTGTATTTAATACTTCTTAGTATTAAAAAATCATTTCTAAGCCCTTAAATCGTAAGCAACTGAAATTTAAAATGCAGGTAAGTACATTTAACTATTCAACTGCATTTACATATCGTTCCTGAAACATTCCATAAATTTTCTCCAGGGGGGAAAATCGTTTTGATTAGCTATTCATTTATAAAAGCATAAAATGCACAGAATTATCACATTATCCAAGAAAACCAATGGCATAAAATGCCATTAATTTTCAAGACATAAGCATTCCATTTTGAAAAAAATACGCTTTTAAAACAACACGCATGTTAAAAAATCTTTTATCACTGCAGTCATTTATGTGCAGTTTCATAATTATGAAAAGTACTTCACACAGTTGAAGAATTTTCCAAGACAAAATAAAGTTCGACAATTTAGGTCTAAGAACTACATGCCTAATTCCATCCTTCTACTTTGCTCAGTTTTTGAGTTATCATCCGCAAATATACATGAACAGACAGGCACACAGCCATAATTCAAAAAATGTTTTTATCGGGTTGTTCGGTGACGTCGAAATTCATCAAAATCTTGAATTCTTTGACAATACATGGTCTCCTCGACTAACGACCGAGTTCCGTTCCAACTGACAGGTTAGAAGTCGGATTTATATTAACAACGCTATTTTCATTCAAACGATTTATAAAAATTACACATAAAACACAAATATTCAATCTATGTACGTATAATTATTGAACATAATGTGAAAAATTCATAATATGTACTATATTGTACATACTGAAAAAAAATACAACCTGCAATTGTGTTTTATTTTGGAAATTTAAAATTTATTTTTCTTGTCGTAAGTCAAGGAGAGGATGTTCTTTATTTATTCATCGTATAAAGCAATGTTTAAAAAAAGTCTCCTTAAATTTGAAATTCGGACTGTAAGACATAAACCTATAATTTTTTTTTCAAATTTGGGTATTACAAACGCATAAATTTATCTCATCTTAACTGAATTCTTAAAATAACTCAAACAGTGAAAAATATTCTTTCTCGCGGGAAAAAAATACCCGTATTGATTAAGTAGTTCCACTTCGAATGAAACCGTAAAATTGCAACCATAACATTGGGTATTAGGAGAATTCATAATTTTAGTGAGTATTAACACATAGATTTTAAATAGTAGTTTTTCTAACTCAGAATGCTATCATTAGATTGAAGAATAATAAAAATCGAATTTTTAAGTATTGAGTTCCATTTGACGAAAGATTTCATAATACTATAGAAATCTTACACTAAAATCCATTCAGATGATGTCAGACACTTTTTAATTCTTTGCTGAATAAGAAGACCGTGAATTATATTAGAGAAAAAAATATAATTAGAGGAAACGCATTTTGTATTATATAAATTTCCAAAACATAAACACAGGTAGCTTAAAGTAGAGTAAAAAAGAATCACTACCTTCTTTAATAAGCAAGACTAACGAACGAGAATTAAACTCGGATTACGTATTTTAATTCAATGATTTATTGAATTAAAGGTAAAAGAGAAACAAATTTGAAAGATTAGTAAGTAAGTACATTTTTTAATATTAAAAAATTGAGTTTGCTTCACACCGATGATGAAATACATTGTATCAAAATGAAACGTTTTGAAAATTATTCTTTATTTGCATTAAAGCGACATGCAAACAAATATCAACAAAAATCATGGAAATGTGATGATGATTGCCAATTAATTTTTCTCAGCTATCACCTAGGTTAGAATTACGAGAAAAAAAGCTTAAGTTCAAAAAAAATTCTTATGAGTAGAATGACTCTGAATCTAGATTATCTGAATTCTAAAACCCAGAGAATTTTTTAAAAATTAACTAGATTTCATTAAAAAATTGGTTTCTAAAGAACTCTTTTTACCAACTTCTAACTATGGTCATACAATATAGTAAGGTGACCAACCGTCCTCCTTTAGGTAGGACAATCCTCCTTTTCTAAGTACTGTCCTCCCAAGAAAAGTGTCCTCCTACGTGCCCTCCTTTTCGATATTTGAAATTAGAAGACTGAATATATATTTATACTCTGAAAAATTAATACAATGGGAAAATAAACGCGATAGAATTGATAAAAGATGGTGGAAATATTCAGCCATTTTAAAAATGAACGTATTTCATGTGAAAATTTATTTATTCTTGTACAATTTTTGTTGTTCTGCCCTGGAACTAATGCAGAGTTAAAAGGGTATTTTCACTTGTTAATGATTTTTGGACATGTGAGAAATCGAGATTGAATATTGATACTCTAGCTTCAGCTCTTACTGTAAAATTCAATATGAGGGATATTTCTTGTTCAGATATTTCCAACAAATTGTTAGGAGATGAGACCTTGACAAAAAATATTCATTCTATGGAAAACTACTAATTTAAATAATAATTAATAAGCATGTAAGCATAATTACAATTTAGAATGTTACAAATGTTTTTATTATGCATTTATCATATTACAGTATATTCTGTACTATTGCTATAATGAACTAAAATGTTTCTATTAATTACGATATTTTTTCTTTAATTTACTGATGCCCTCCTTTTCATTGTAAAAAAGTTGGTCATTTTATATATAGTCACACTGCTTTAATGAACAATAACAATTCGGTTTTGTAAGTCTTCTGAATGTTCAACATTACCATTATGTACAAACTCGTTCTCTCATTAGTCTTAGATTCGACGGCACAGTCTCAGCCTCTGACTTCTTGTCCGAGATTGACAATATCCAGAGTATACTGGGGTGAATTCGGAAAATCTGGTCACTTTATACGTGATATTCATTATACGATAATCTTTCAGGATCGGTTCGAATTCCGGAGAATGAGGGGATAAGAGCCCTGTATCTCAGACCAAAAACCGCGCATATTTCTTCTGGCATAATGAATCATCAGCTTCATTTTTTGATTCCGAAGGTCTCCCACACAAGTTATGAGAGCGTGATATATAACGAATATTCCTTCCTCTTTCGATGGCTGAAAAAAACATAAGCTGTAGAGATGTGAATCAGCAAGTTTGCAATTGCAATATCCAAAGGTGAGGAATAGAAGCAAGATAAAAAACGATCTGCATGAATCAGTCGAAACGGTTATCCATTTAACATCTGCACAGTGTTCAGTCGAATCAGCGAAAATGGCTGCGTTCATTTTTTTTCATGGAGTCATCACATAAATCAAATTGAGCTATCAGCTCGCTCAGAACGATACGGTTACGCGAAAACAGAATATAAACACAGCAACGGTCGTCGAGAGTGGTAAAAATTAAACCAGCTTCATTCGTGATTCATGGCTAATGCTCTGCAGAATCCTTAGCGGTGTAAATATGGGAAAATCATAAAAAGGAGTTTCTTAAAGTATACAGGGTTCTAGAAAATACATATAATAATCGTTTTAAAAAATCAAAAAACAAATAGATACCTTTAAAATTGTCCGCGGATTACTTTTTCACCCAATTGTATATCGTCGAGCAGAAAGCTACGGGCCTCAATAGCACAGGAGATGACAGATTATTTTAAAGTAACGTAGGTTTATAGTTAGGGTTACTGCGATTACTGCCAGGCATTGATACGGGACGTTTAAGTGCTAAATAAATAAAACATAAACAAAGTGGGTAGGAAATGGTTCATTTTACTCTTGATGAAAAGAAATCAATATAGTTTAAGAAATCTAATAGAATGATTATGTATAATAATAAAAAGTATGAAAGGCCCAATCATATTTTAAAGTTGATTTTACTTTCTTAATTATATCAATTTCTTCTTTCACATAACTATAAAATTGGGCGCAAGTCATTTTAAAATTATCATGACAAATCAAAACTGCTTCAATTGTCTCCACTGACTGAGAAAACGGGGGAAATAGCAATACGGGACTGAGCAATGAAATACGGTGACAGTATACGGACGTATGGCAACCCTATCAGTGGCGAATCTAGGATTCGGGTCTGGGGGGGGGGGGGGCTGAGGTCATAAAAATTTTGTATCGTCGTGACGAATGTCAACCCTCAAGGCTAAAGTAAACTAAAACTCTTTAACTTTACAGACTTTACTCACCTGACAATAAGAATCATAAAGAACAATACAATACTTTCTATAATTTAATAAATATTACAATGAAATAACTAGCCAAAAAATGTCTTCGACCCCGTCAACGCTACAAGTATAAGTGGAATGACTACAAAAATAGGAAAATTTTCGAGCCTGTCCAAGCCAGAAAGCAATGTTGAAACGTTTTTATTATTTTTTTAAAAGAGGGAAATTAAGAAAAAACAGTTTTAATGATTTTAAATGGTATCAAGAATTCTGGCTTGGCTCTGGGGGGGCTGTAGCCCGCCCGCCCCCCCCCCCTGGATTCGCCACTGAACCCTATTTATAGTATTACAATACATTTCTGTTCATTGCTACTCTTATATTGATGTTTATAATGATCGTTTTATAAAATTAAATGCAATACGTATGCATTATTCACTTTTAAAGGATTTTATTTTCATGTTCGTCCCAAGCTGTCAGTCAAATCACGTTACTGTATATATGGTATTAAGATATTTCTATTATCCGTAACAGCCGGTGGTCCGGACGGTGTTAATCGAAGTTTTATTGTACATTAATTATCTTAAACGAGGAAAAATTAGATTTTAGTTTCTCGTATAAGTTCATACATAAAAAATATTGTAATCGTTAAAAAAATCCGGCCTGGAGATTTCATGTGAATATCCACCTCTCCAGTCCGACAGAAACCATTTTTGGAATTCTGTCCGTCTGTCAACGAACACGATAACTCAAATAAGGGGTAGGCTATACAAATGAAATCTGGTATGTAATCTTTTAGACCAAAACTGTAGATCTGCATCACATTGTTGGTGAATATGTCTGTCTGTCCAATTTATGTTCATCGTACCACGATATCTCAAATACGCGCAAAATATGGGAGATATTTGGCATTTGGATTTATCATCAGGATCGTAGATCTGTATCAAATTTTAGACCAAATCCGTCACCAGGTTGATTATCTGTCGCAGTGGCGTAGCGACGGGAAGTGGCGTCAGGGTCATAATATGATTTTTCGCCCTCCCCCCGTCGTCATCCATGTCCTAGCTTGTGCAAACGGTTCTGAGGACATGATATCGTTTCGCCTTCCCATTGTATTTCACTTTAAAAATTGGCCTGAAAGCTTTAAAGTTTTGTCACCCTGGACAGTGGCGTCCGGAAAATAAGATTCGTTTTATTCCGGTCATCATCATTGGCTTAACAAGCGTAAATGGTTCAGGGGTATGGCATTATATTTACAGTCTTTCACCATATTTTGCTTTGAAAATGGCATAAAAGCAGTAATATTTTGACTGCGTGGCGCCCCCTAAAACTGTTGCCCAAGACATCTATACTCTCCTTACTCCCGGTCGCTACGCCACTGATCTGTTGGTCTATCTATTTGTGTATAAGTGAACGCAGAAACTTCAAAAACGTAATAAGCTAAACGCATGAATATTAGTAAACGATCTTTACATTAAAATTGTAGATTTGTGTATAATTTTGGACTAAACCTACCAAGGCTGTTTCTTTGTCTGTCTGTAGTATGTGAGCACGATAACTCAAAACGCTTCGAGCTAAATATATAAACAAATCTACGAAATTTGATATCTGGTCTTGACACGAAAATTGTAGATTTGAGTCCAATTTCAATTCAAGCGGAGAGCGGACTAAAATGAACAGTCGATTCTTTTCACTGCACTACGATTCTAAACACAATCCACACCATACAGTGCAAGCGCGAATTTTTTTTAAAGAGTATTTACTAGATTTATTTGAAGAAAAAGATGCTGAAAAATGCTTCTTCCAAACTTCTATTATTCGCGAAATATGGTCACTCCCTTTTAATGACGGCTATTTAAAATCGATATTAGTTTGAATAATATTTAGATCTGTGTAATGTGCAGGCTCTATTTTTTGGTATTGGCCATGATAAAATGGCCAGACGTTCCACATTAAAGCAGAAGCTCTCTGTCTTAGTTTTTAGCTCTATCCTGGATTTATTTTCTCCAGTCCCCCTCAATATCTTTTGGTTAGAAAATCTGGCTATTTTGAACTTAAATAGCAACTTTTGTATGAGGTACAGAGCTGCGGGTACAATGCCCCACTAGAAAAAATTTACAATGGAATATAAAAAGAAAAATGAATGAATTATAATTTTTTCTATTTGGAACTGCTACAAATGAAATAAAAGTAACCTTGACATAAATAATTAAGAAAGCCGAAATTCTAGATGCACTATTTTTTATGCATGGCAGTAACAGAAATTGTAAACATAATATATAACTGTAGCTAGGCTTCCTTGTAAATGCTTAATGCTTTTGATTAACAAAAAGTTCTGCGTTCCGGTGAAAGGAAGTGAACAGTTTGTAGCATTTAAAGCATGCTTTCAGCTTAAGTTCTGCAGCATGTATTAAATTGAAATGTAGTACGTTTCTGTTTTGTTTTTCATTTTAAAATTAGTTTTCGACTACCGCATTTTATGGCTTATTTCAAGTTCTTGATCTTTCACATTACAGTAGAAATATCAATGTATAAAAACAACACATTTTGAAATTTGGACTTGCGACAAAGCACATATTTTTGTTGTTGTTGTCATTGTAATTTAAATATGCATTTAAGAGCTTATGGGTGCTGTTACGAAAAAAATCTTCGTTCATTAATCAAGATTATAACCGATTTATTTTTATTTTCCCCAATAATGAAACAATAATTACAGTAATTAACAAAAACATTAAGCACAACATTAACAAATGCACTGCCGTGTAAATATGGCAGTAACAAAACCATTACCACAATCATCACCAGCACTTTTTCTGAATAAATTTTATGTTTATCCTTTTATGTTCGTCATTGAAATCATTTTTCTGACGTATTTGAGAACTTTTTTTTCCCACATTTCAAAATTTGCAACCGAAAGAATGCCTCTTTAAATAATAAATAATTCTATAGATTTAACTACAGTAAAGAGATGTGCTGTGATATCCATAAATACATCTATGGATATTCTTGTTGAAACTGTCATCTTCTTGAAACCTCTTGTGTTTGTCTTCTAAGTGTTATAGTATAATGATCATAATAACATTAATATGGTAGTGAAAATAAAAGCGTACGCGTAATTAGTTGCAAGCTGCATGTGATTTTTGAGTAACAATTACAATCAACTGTTTCACTTGTAAAAATTAACTCTTATTTTAAAAAATAAATAAAAGACTTGTACTCATTTCAAACACACACGAATTTCAGTTTTATAACATGTATAATCAATTGCCAAACATTTAATACACAACTTCTGGAGTTCTGACAGAGATATCCCTACAGTAAGAAGCGCCGAAATAGAATTGAACTCTCACATCAGGAATTTTCGGGTTTATTACTATAATAATACAATACCTGAAATCCGAGAGAAACAGTTTCCAGAAATCTGATTTTCGCCATTAAATCAGATTTTCAAATCATAAAACAGAATTTTGACGGGAACATCTCAAATTCAGCTGAAATTAACTGCATGCTAATTCGTAAAAATATACATATAGGTTGCAGATTTAAAGAAAGAAGATAAAATATTTTTGGCCTTAAAACTACATGATACTGAAAATAATCTTAAGGAAATTAAAGTATATATCATATATTTATAAGAGGACAATTATTGAAACAAGGAACAGGATTTACATATGGACAATAGATTCCGTTGACTAATGACCTTTGAAATTTCCTCTATCTCTCCTAAATGGCAATTTTTTTGCTCCGAAACATTTGGGTTTAGACAGGAGACAGTGGCGAATCCAGGGGGGGGGGCTATCGGGCTACAGCCCCCCCAGAGCCAAGCCAGAATTCTTGATATTATTTAAAATTATTAAAACTGTTTTTTCTTAATTTTCCTCTTTAAAAAATTTAAAAAAACAACGTTTCAACATTGCTTTCTGGCTTGGATAGGCTCGAAAATTTTCCTATTTTTGTAGTCATTCCACTTGTATACTTGTAGCTTTGACGCGGTCGAAGACATTTTTGGCTAGTTATTTCGTTGTAATTTTAATTAAATTATAGAAAGTATTGTAGTGTTATTTATGATTCTTATTGTCAGGTGAGTAAAGTCTGTAAAGTTAGAGAGTTTTGGTTTACTTTTAGCCTTGAGGTTTGACATTCGTCACGACGATACAAAATTTTTATGACCTCAGCCCCCCTCAGACCCGAATCCTAGATTCGCCACTGACAGGAGAAGTTAGTCAATATTTGGAAAGAGTTATTTCCGTCGGAGAAACTTGTTGAAAATAATTCGTTAGAGCTGACCGTAGAAACTGACTCTTCTTACTAATGTCTACTCTTCAAAGTCTAAAGAGGATTCGCTCATAATTTTAGCTTTACCTCTTATGACGCGGAATAACTAACTTTAAAATCAGTTGGTATCTCAGAATAGAAAATCACTTAAGCATGCAAAACATGAAGTTATTTCCAGAAAACAAACATATTTAGATTATTGGGAAGAAAGGATCTTCGGACGCTATATCTGAATTATTGGATAAACGGAAGTTATTTAATGAATAAGTAAAGATATTTGAATAACAGAAATTTAGAAGGGCTTTTTGAGAAATTATTTGCTGCTAAGAGAGAAAGGAGTATCTCCCATAATAAATACACTAAAATAATGCTGAGATCACATAAAAAAGTAAAACTGTACTATTAAGTAGACGTATGCTATTGAAGAGCTAAAGTAGGAAATATTAATTTTCTTTCAAAAAAGTTTGTGAGAGAATTACAGATTCATAAATCTATTTATGTTTCCAAAATAAAATCCATAACACTTTTTGCGACTACTATGTCTGGAAACAATTACGTACGCACTTAACGATTTAGACAATTTTTGTTATCTTCATTGTTTCTAACAATTAAAATTATTTGTTTCAATCTTGATTTATGAATTTTTATTTTCATTCACAAAATAATCCCAGATCTGTATAAGGTTATAAGCAAACCAACATAAAGAATAAATAATCAATTTAGACGTGGACAAAATCATAAAACTGCGCTATTCTGCCTTTGAATGATGAATAAACATTAACCTTTTAAATATTCATTACAAGAATAACGCATGCGAATTTAATATATACTTATTAAAAGAAACAAAGTAAAGAATTATTTAAAAAAATACTATGAGCACGAAATAAGTTAATTATTCAAACAATATTTGCCAGAAACACTCCGTTGGTTTTCAAATAAATACAGAACTCATAAAATCCACGCTTTAAGCGACATGTTATGAACATCAGTTGAATTTATGGCACACGTAAGAAGATGTTTGCAATGAAGTAGCGTAAAATATTTCATTTGATAACATACTTACTCTCACGGGTATAAACAAATGAAAAAACTGCGTGTTTGTATTACATCAACAAACATTCCCTTGTTTATAGCATTCCATTTTAAACAAGAAATATATAAATAGCATATCTTACGAAATAAAAATGGCTATCTTGCGAACGATTGAATTTCCATCTGAAGTGATAAAATTTGTTATATTAACGATAAATTTCCGTGAAATAGGCAGTTCTGAAGGAAAGATTGAATAGATAATAATTTTCAATAAATATTTTTCATCCTTTCTTAATGATACGCACTTGCAATTTTGTTTAATTTTATTTCAGAACTAAGCGTTTTAAGTGTGCGCAAATACGATTATATTTATCAGCAATAAAAAATATTGTAATATTTAACACCATTCAAAAACAACTCGATCGTTCAAGTAATGGTTGAAATGATTACATGCGCATTTTGTTTCACAGCTGCTTTTCTGTATTTTAGAATTGAGCCCCAACTTTTCATATCTGTTTTAATCGCACCCCTTTCACAATCTGTATTGAATTTTGCTCTAGCCCTTCCCTCCCTTCCTTTCACATGAATTTTGATATAGTTAATGTCAAATAATCTTTTTTGATACATAGAAATATTTATCAATTTTTAAGGATAGTGTTTTATTTTTGTTTGAAAAGAAGGCATATTTCTTAATTAGGTTTCATGTACCGTTCTTACTTAGTATTTTCGATTTTATTTCCTTTTTTCTATGTTTTCACATCCCACTCCCGAGTTATTTCGAACCCTCTCCCCCAAACTAGCACACCCTAAAGGCTGGGAATCACTACATTAGGCATATTCTTATTACAACACTCCCTCAAAAATATACTTTTAATTCAATAAGAAGTATAAATTCAGGTTTGTAGAAAACCTAATAACAATAACCGTTACGTGTAATTAGACAAAAATATAACTATATATTTTAGGTAGTAAAAACATCAACTAATCTTCAATGGGCAAGACATACGATCCAACCACTGTGTAATAATAGTTATTGAAATAAATTACACGAATGTTGGTTTGTGTAACATCAGTAATTTTATGTTACTCTAAATATAATATGCATTTTTAACAACAGTTTTTGATAAATGTTTTCAAACTTTATAGAACAAAATGAACAAATGTTTCCTCCTAACAATCTTCCTTCATCGAAAACAATCACCACTGTCCATTCGAACAACGGGTAAACATATGTTCCACAAATGCGAATAAAATATTTTAAAAAGAAATAGATAAATAAATTTATCCTCTGAGAGTACTTTAACCCCTCAACTCTCGCGCCCGTCAAATTCATGCGCATCGAATTATCGCATTTTTAGGCTTATAAATTAAAATTTAATCATTAATTAGCTTTTTAATTTGACATAAAAATTACGTAGAATCCATAAGCATCTCAAGTATTCTATGCCTTCTTAGACGAATGACAACAACAGCCCCTTTCCAAAACAGGAGGGGCCATCTTATTAGATAGCAAAAAATACAATCTTTAAGGGGTTAAGCAAATGGAAAACTCTCGTTCTTGGAATTAATCGCTTTGGAAAAACATTTTGCAATACGTCGTGAAGGAAAAGAATAAGTGTGATATTCCAATGAAAAAAAACACAGCTATCATCAGTGTGACTGTCTGCCAACATAATGCAATGCTTGTGCATTTTCTTAGATAGGTAAAATGTTCATAAATATGTAGTAAACTATCGATTTTCCGACCTAGTTAAAAAAAATCCAGTACAGTACTGTGTGACGAAAATGTGTGCTGTACTATTCTTGAGCTTCTTTTTTCTGTAATAAATTTTCAAACATACAGCAGATAACAAAAATTTATATAATAGAAAATACGAATAATAAAGAAAGAAGTAACAAAATATGAATGGTATAAAAAGTGCGTTGTTGATGGTATGGATGGTGCACGAAGTGAGCACTCCGGCCAATCCGCATTTCTGTTATCCGGCCTGCCCTTCTGTCACAATAGGTCGGATAATTGGGAGTCTCCTGTATATGTAATAAATTAATCTTAAGCTAAACGCAACCGTTAAATTTTTATTTTCATTTAAAAGTGGTGAGTTGAATTAAGGAAATTAGAGTTCGCAAATTACAATGCGGGATACTCTAGAACCTGGGGGAGTAATCCGGGAGGCTGCTAAGAGGAAGTTTAGGGAAAAACTTTAAAAAACTCAAAATATATAAATAAATTAAATTAAAGAACAACAAACTAATTAATTATTAAAAAATAAAAAAGTAGGAACAGAGATAGAGAAGCATAAGTAATATATTTTACTATTATTTTTATCACTTTCCCCTCCAGCTGATTCACCAACCTTGACCATGTGAAGATAATACCTTATATGTACAGTGAAACATGGGAAGAAGTATGCTTCAGAAACAAACTTTTTGAAGAATAAAATCTAATTCATCCATTTTTTCAAATATTATCTGTTTATATACTATCTGTTAAAACGGGTAATTCTCGGACATTTAATACAAATTTGGGCCACTTTTGAAAATCGCGACTTAAGAGTCGAAAATCAGGTCAGGTCCCTACTAATCCTGGGCTTCAGGCTACTTACTTTATAAGTACAGCAAAAGTTTTATGGAGAAAAATTTGCTTTTACTTTCCTTTTAATTAAAATTAACTTTTTTTTTTATCTAACTTGTTTTGAAAATTAAATCCGTTGAATCTCTTCTTTGTAGTTTGGATTATTTACTAGTAAGTAATATTCAGTATGGGATAATCGGGGATACTTTTACAATTCAGGACAAAAGGTTAAAATAAGGACTGTGCCAACTAATATGGGACGTTTAGTGACTTTAGTTTAACCCTTTTTGACAAAGATAAATACATCCTGTACTCTGAAGTTAAGTTCTAAACCAAATAAAAAAGAACAATTCCTGTTAATCGAACTAAAAGGGGAAGGCGTTTTGAATAACGATTTTTTTCGGTTAAGCCATGAACAACTATTACTATTTTTTTTTACCTAATTACAGTATATAATTCTGAAATGTTTGGAGTGTAAAACGAATTCAAAACTGTCTTTGTAGGCTATACCAGAGGTTCCCAACCTGTAGTACGCGTACCCCTGGGGGTACGCGAAAGTGATCTTGGTAATGGTGGAAAACACAAAACGTAAGAATATTCCAGAATTTCGTTTTCCCAAGTTCATATGAAAAATTAAAGCGAAGATTTTATAATGAAAGTGAATACTGTAATGAGTCTGAAAGCCAATTACTGAAATCAGAAAAAGGAAGAAGTAGATTAATATCTAGTAATTGAGTTAATGTTAACTCTCATCATAATTTAATGTGAAATTATTTCAATGTAGTTTTCATTTGTTTTGACGTTGAATTAATTCTATTTTAAAAATGGAACAAAATGTAAAGTCAAAAATAAATCCTACATATTTTATTAAGTTCCTTTGAGTCGTTTGAAGACTAGACGTTTTAGAGCTAACCTAAGGCCTTGGTGTTATCAATAAAAAACTTTTTTTTTGTGCTGAGGGATGGTTGTGAAGGGGCACTCAAAAATAAAAAGGTTAATCAAGGGGTACGCGAAAGAAAAAAGGTTGGGAACCCCTGGACTACACTCATGTTCGCTATTAAAGTTCCATCGGCCGCAATAATCGCACCGGCGAGTTCAGGCACATTGCGCCTTACATGCGTAGGTGAACAATATTGTAATTAATATTGTTAATACCCATCAATTTTAATTTTAGCATTCTAAAATTAATCAATGGTTTTCTTTGAAAGGCTTAGAAAAAAGTTGGGATGTCGTTGCAAAAAATTCTCGCCTTCGCGATTATTTCCGTGCAGTACAGTACATGTTTTTTTGGATCTGCTATTTCAGAGGCATTTCGGACAACCGAGGTATCTTCCAATTTCGGGAACTCATAAATCTGTCAGTATACTATCAATTTAAAACTGGTAGATGTTGCTTCCATCCTTTCAAATCAAGTTCAGCTTCGAGATGCATGCCACGGTTGTGTGCGAGGTAAAATATTTGTTCTGAATTTAAGGAACTGACATTTTTTGAGAAATAACAACAGAAAATTAATAGAAATGATGGACTCCCTTTGTTTTATCTCTCATGCGTTAAAATTAAGTTGTTGACTCGGTCCAAAATTAAAGTACAGTCAAACTTCGTTTAACCGTCAGCTTCTATTATCCGTCACCGTCGAAAAATGTAGATTTATAGTATTACAATACTTTTCTGTACATTATTACTCCTTTATTGAAGTCTATATCGATCGTTTTGTAAAATTAAATACAAATATGTATGTATTGCGCACTTTTAAAAGATTTTATTTTCATTTTTGACCCAAGCCAGCAGTGTAATCGCGTTACTGTACATATGTATTAAGAGATTTCTGTTATCAATCTATTCCAGTACCCTAGTAGCACAAAGATACTGTACAATATTGTACGGTATTGGGCAATATTCGCAATATTGTATAATATTGTACAATATCATATAATATTATATAATATCGAACAATATTGGGCAACATGTTGTGCTACCTGGGTAGCGAAATCAGGGGGGCTATCAGGCTGCAGCCCCCTCCAGAGCTAAGTCAGAATTCTTGATTTTATTTAAAATCACTATAACTGTTTATTCTTAATTTCCTTTTTAAAAAAGTGACAATATTGCTTTATGTTTTGACAGGTTCGAAAATTTCCCCAAATTTTTCCTACTTTTCTAGTCATTCCACTTGTACTTGCAGCGTTGACGTGGCCGAAGACATTTTTTGGCTAGTTATTTCATTGCCTTTTGTATTAAATTATCGAAAGTGTTGTATTGTTCTTTATGATTCTTATTGTCAGGTGAGTAAAGTCTGTAAAGTTTATGTGTATTGGTTCATATAAGCCATGAGGTTTGGCATTCCTCACGGCGATACAAAATTTTTATGACCTCAGCCCTCCCCAGACCCAAATATTGGATTCGCCACTAATCTATTCGGTTATCCGTCATGTCCCTTGTCCGGACGGTGACGGTTAATCGAAGTTTTACTGTAATTATCAAAAATATCTCACTAACTCACTTTTACGCGGAGTGTGTTTTCTACATAAAAATAAATTGTTTTATTTCGTCATCAAAATTAAAAAATTAATTTAAATACTTTATGTACAGATACGTATCATCCCAGTCTTCTGAAATAATTCAAAGAAAACTGTAAAAAAATACAAACTGTGAAATGTACATTAAATTATGGAATTTAGAAGTCATCTGACGAAGATTTCAAACACAGGCGGAAATTAGCTTTTTCAGATAAGATACATTTTTCGAGTCGGAAAACGAACAAAACTGAGTAAAAAGATCCTCATAATCATAATTTTTTATTAGTCAACAGAACAGATGTTTAGCAAAGACAAATTTCAGTTTGCTGTTTACTATATTTACAATTTAAAAATAAATTTTGCTCCAGGAGAGATATTTAAAATCATCAGTACTTATATGTTAACGCCATCACAACGAAAGACATTGGCAAATAAATTGAAATTTCCAATAGAATTTTTTTATTTAATTTTGAATTTTCATGCTTGTATCATGAGTTACCAAAGAAAATCTTATAGTCCCCATATAAATTGTAAATTTACAGTTAGAGGTATCAAGTTTCATTTCAGTTGGATTGGTTCTATTTTTGTATCTGCATTTCATTTTTCTAATATTGAAATTTAGATGAATCAGTCCATAAAATAGTTATTAAAGCGGTTTCAATAATAAATACACGTAACGATTATTAGATCTCGAAAATGCATACTTTTATAACAAATATGGAAATCCATGGTTTTAAATGTTTAAGTTATCATACAATGGAGGATACGGATTTTTTGCATAAAACCTTGTTTACAAATTCACGCATTCACGGTGTCATTTCAACACGGTTGTTATCATACTATCATATAGTAAATAAGTAAAATAATGGAAGATCTGTTTGTTTTCTTTGATCGTTGCAACTTTGTTGACAACTGCTGGTTAATGTAAGCTACTTCATTTGTTTAATAAATCAGTTTTTATTGCTTCGTTTTATTTAAGCAACTACGCTCGAAA
Organism: Araneus ventricosus; assembly: GCA_013235015.1. NCBI lineage: Eukaryota > Metazoa > Arthropoda > Arachnida > Araneae > Araneidae > Araneus > Araneus ventricosus. The sequence goes on along the minus strand of BGPR01000161.1, from coordinate 917,905 downwards.
CAACAATGGTTTCTCCGATTTCTTCCAGAAGTTGTGATGGAAACCCAGCAACTAACTATTCCAGACGGATATAGGTCGTAAAAGCTTTCTTCCGAGAAAGTTAAGACAGAATGAATTCAGACACAAAAGAGAATTCATGATGCGTTAAGACTTTCGTGCGCGCTATGGAGTTCCAAAACTTTGGAACTGTCCAGGATCCATTTTGCTTTGTAGTTTAATCAGTTGTACAATTTTTGATCGTTTTCAGTTCTATGTTTGGATTTGACGAAAGGATTTATTTTATATGATCAAGTTACTGGAAACGAGACTTTTATCTGTAAATGAGAATAATTTGAATCGATACAACTTTCTACAAACTAAGCTGGATGACTGAAATGCCACAAGATTTGGAATAGAAATATTTTTTTACGAAATTAAGCTAGATTATAAAGACAACAGAAGAGTAAATAGTTAAACTCGGAATTTGTAATTAAGTGCCGGTTACATAACTTATTGAAAAATATCTTTTGTTTTTCAATTCCTACTATTAGTTCACACTCTCCCTATATATATTTATTTACATATCTTGTTCAAATTTTCAGTCGTTAATAAAATACTTTTTATTCATCCACTCAAGTTTAAATACATTTTTTAAACTTGTAGTGGATGACACTTGATGTTAATACAGTTTTTTCAAATATTAATTCATTAATTAAATTTAATTAATTAATTTTAGTTTTATATGGGAGAAAAAAATTTCTAAAAAAAAATTTTTCTTTGTTGATCTAAGTAGGAATTGACTTTAATTTTTTTTTATATATTACTTGTTGATAATGAATTCATCAACAATTCTTTTTACTATTAAAATTTGGAGAAACTCAGCTACGCTCTGCTTTTGTCAATGAGTTCATGAAAAAAAAATGTTTTGACTTTCAGACTTTCAAAAAGCTACGACAAATGCCTGAATAGTCTGAAATTATTGTGATTACTTTTGTGAAGAATTAATTTTTATAAAACTAAGCTAGATATGAAATACAAAGGAGAGGAAATAATTAAACTGAGAATAAATTTGACAAGTTTAGTTATTAAAAAAAAAAGTTGTTCTGCTTTTGACAATGTAATCATAAAAAAATTCTTTTCACGTTCATATTTGTTAATAACTTCGTTTTATTCAAAGATAAGCAAAAATATATTTAAACGAACAGTTCTTTTAAAATAAATTTTAATTTATTAACAGCTGTTTTGTCAGTCCTAGCAACTAAAAATCATTTAATGAATCATCTAAAATGTGAAGCAACCCAGCAAAAGTACATAAAAGATAGACGAAATTTATTTTCACTTTCTTTCAAATATAATGGATATCAATGCGAAAATACTCCCTAGACAAAATGTCAAGTCGTTCTTAATGGAATACAAAAAAAATAAATGTTTCAAAAGATCAAATATTTAGGGTCATCTATCATCACCATAATAGAAATAATGAGAAGCCAAACTAAGATTAAATGAAATTTTGAACTAAATGAGATAGGAAACTTGAAACGTTTCCAAAAACTTAAAACACTTCTAAGCCTGGTAGCAATTTTTCTTTTTTAAGTTTCACACTCAGTTGAATTTAGATAGAAATACAAGCATTGTCGCGTGCGAAGATTACAAATTAGTGTATAAATTGCCATTATATTCCAAGACATTTGTATGGATAAAGTATTTAATTTAAATTTTTTACTCTTTCCCCAAAAAGAAGTCCTTAAAGAAAAACACATTCAAAACACATTTAAAAGAAATGAATTTTTACTCTTTTCACACAAAAAAAAGGTTTCTGTGAAGCTCAATATTACATCGATTTAACTAACTGAGAGAATAGATATACCATTTTGGCAATGCGTTTTCCGCAGCTTATCGATTCAATGACCTACCGCCAGGAATAATCGTTATCGAAAAGAATAAAAGAGATAATGTCAAAACAAAGGAGAAGTTGAAACATTTTCGGTTCTGATATGACTATCACTTCTTTTTCTCTTATAGGGGAAAAAAGCATGAATACTGTGAGGAGTTCATGTTTTTATTAAATTTTTCTCATATCTAGAATTCCAATATTGATTTGTACTTTTTTCTCTCGACATTACACTTTTGAAACAAAAAGCTTCACCATTGATTCACATTTCACTTCATCTTTGAGGTGTCAGTTAAATATCATGTTGTATTCTGTTTCCTGTGTTAGAATACTTGCTCGCTTGTATTGGAAAATGAATTTGAATCGATTAAAGCATTCGTAAGATATATTGAACGATAATTCGAATCAGTGGCGAATCCAGAATTCGGGTCGGGGTGTGGGGGGGGAGAGGTCATAAAAATTTTGTATCGTCATGACGAATGTCGAACCTCCTCTCTTATGCAAACCAAAACACTTTGACTTTACATATTTGACTCACCTGACAATAAGAATAATAAAGAAAATTACAATACTTTCAATAATTTAATAAAAAATACAACGAAATAACTAGAGAAAAAAGGTTTTCGACAGCGTCAACGCTACAAGTACAAGTGGAATGACTAGAAAATTAGGAAAATTTTCGAGCCTGTCAAGCCAGAAAGCAATGTCACGTTTTTATTATTTTTTTAAAAAGGGAAATTAAGTACAAACAGTTGTAGTGATTTTAAATAAAATCAAGAATTCTGGTTTAGCACTGGGGGGATCTGCAGCCCGATAGCCCCCCCCCCCCGCTGGATTCGTCACTGATTCGAATGAGTAACATTTTAAATTTATCACTGCAACTCTTTCGTAAGTTTTGCAATACGCATGAATAACGCATTATTTACCGTCTCTTAAGACAGTGACAATTGAAGACGGCAGTTCTGATGGGAAAGCTTATCATTGTATCGTTACACCAGTTAAATAATTGTGCATGCTATCCTTGTAAATTTAAAAGGAATTATTGGGTCTTTTTACGTCGTTTTGTCGATGTCCCGATTCATTCCAATGTTAAAAAAAATCTTTATAGCATCGCAGATACTCGATAGTGTGCCGTCCACTCTGAACTTCTAACGCATTGATCATTCTTTTTTGAACTCAAATAAAAACGGTTGCATTCTTTTTCATGCACAATAGAGCTATTCAAATGGAGGGTTCTTATATCAGCCGAGGTGTACTCAGTCTAGTATACAGTAGTTAACAGCAGATTGAGGGCTGTGGAAGATGATGGGTGGAGGCCGTGGCATGCAATATATAAATTTCGTAAAAGTAAATATCGCAATATGTTCAGTATTAAGAACTACATTTTATTGTTATATGTTCTGTTATAAAAATTCAAGGAAGAAGAAAATATGCACACATGGTTATTCAAGACGTGGTATTTTAATAAAAGTGCTTTAATTATCCTAAGTGTTGTTCAGTTATTTAAAAGTTGGAATGCGTCTAAAATTTTAAAGTATTTGAAAAATTACTAATATTGTCTAATATAATAATATTGCAAAAAGTTTATGAAATGATATTAAAAAAGTAAGACTACATCATAATATTGTGTACGACTAAAGTAAGTTATAGCAGGTGAATCGAAATTCGCTAGTTCTTCGTTGTTCCTCGTTAGTATGTCGTTTGGCAGCGGTCCCTTGAACGTCGTATTAAAGAGGTTTTGATATAACATATTTGGACAGAATTTGTCACTAGCAATCGACATTCTGTGTAATGAAATTAAGTATTTAAAACGAAAGTTGTTTGGTTTTATGGAGTAAGACGCATTGAGATGCATATTACGTCAGAAACTGATGATAAGGTCGACCACAGCACTGTTAACTTAAGTTTACCATGTTGTTATCATTAGGAGTTTCCATAAATGTTAATTCGAGTAATTTTAATACTGCAAATGGGTCTGTATCAGTGATTAACAGGATTAAAACAGTCTTTCACATGCTGTTATTTTGTCGATGTTATCATTATAAATTCTGGAGTATTCTGACTACTTTTTTTCAATAAAACGATGAATAATTAGAGGCAAAAAGCACAGTCATGAGGAGCAAATAAACTAATTGGATTGATATATCAGCATGAAGATTACATAAACGGTGCACCCTGAATTTCTCATTATTATCATTAATTAAATAGTTTTGCATTTAATGAGAATAATGAAATACGTTTTGTATTCGATAAATATATTGGGGTTTTATTCTGGATAGCTTTTATTGGAAAATAATTCCGCTTAATGCAGAATCCTGAGCCCAACATTCCTTGATAGCTGGCAAACGGAACTATTTATTTTCGAGATTGGAAAATTCAATATACAAAGGGGGTTACAGTTAATTAAGTACATATTTTTTTAATGGTTTACAATTTCTGTGTATATTAAACAACTTTATTCTCATATTAAGGCGATCAGGGACCTTCAAAATCATATTTTTAAATTTCCAAGTTATCAATTAGAATTTTTCAGGCATTAATAGGAGCACTATATAAGACAACACACAAAATTTCAATGCAATATATTTATTTATTTCTGAGTTATGGGTATAAATGTAATTTTTAATGACAATTAATGCCCTTTATGATAAATGTTCCAGGCGCTTCAATTTTTGTTAAAATTTTATGACATTTTATATAAGTATAAAAAATATGTAGAGAAGAAATTTTGGCCTTCATATAGAAGTTATTTTGTTATTAAAATCTAAATATTTTCTTCCATATCAAAAATTGGGCATATTTTTTTTCTAAAATCAATAGTTTCGAGTTATTATGTGTGTTCATTTTGAAATTCCCTTCTGAAGCCTAAAAATTAATCCCAATTTTTGTTTGAAAAGCGTTAGAGTAACTAATAAAAAAAAATAAGTGATTTCGAGTAATTTTTGAGCGCCTGGAACATTTATTATGAAGGCCATTATCTGTAATTAAAAATTACATTTATACTCATAACTCAGAAATAAAAAATAAATATATTGCAGTGAAATTTTGTGTGCTGTCTTATATAGTGCTTTATTAATGCCTGTAAAATTTCAAATTGATTAGTTCAAAATTTTAAAAAATGATTTTGAAGGTCTATGGTCACTTTAAATAGGTATTGATTAAACATTTTATTTTTCGCACATGGAACAATCTTTTTTTGCAACGAAAACAAACCACACGCAATTCTTTTAGAACAAATAGACATGTTAAATTTTCACCTACATTCAAGAAAATGCTTTATTGAATTAAGCTGTTTCTGCTTCTTAAAGCTTCATAAATTATATATATGTATATATTCTCTTACAGGTACATTTAAATGGAACAGCATTATTACTGTGAGCATAATGTTATGATTTTCGATGTAATACAATAATTTTAGTTTGAATTCAAGGTAAATATGTAGGACCTTCTTTGATATTTTGAAAGGAAATATTGAGGCACAATTCGATTTGGCATATAAGGAGAATTTTCAATAACAATGCGGCACTAAACAGTCTGATAAAGAAATATAAAGGAAATCAAAATGAGTAACAACAATTTTCATACGTTATTAATTTGTAAAGATCGCAATTTAGAGCTTTGATGGACTATTAATAAAATTATTCTTTACAAACATCTTTGCTCATTTTTTTTATTTATTTTATTTTACGAAAAATTATTGCGTGGAAACTGAATCATACCTTTTGTTACTTTGTCAGGAGGATAAACACTATTAAATATATAATTCAGTTAATTTTATCATAGACTTAGTATACAATTATAAAAAAATTGTGTTAAATTTATTTTGAAAATAAATATAAATCTATTATCTCTAAATAAACTATTCTCGGTCATGCATTAGTGTTAGTTAATACACTGTTGTATCAAGTCTCGTGAATTTTTATACAAAAAATCAATATCACCTTTCTACAGTAATTGCTTCTCCGAAAAAATAACAGAAGCATAATTTAAATTTAAACAATAAATTACCCCCACACTATGTCATCATTTTCCAAAAACTCAGAACAAAAAAGCAAAGAAATTGACCATGGTATTTTTGTGATAGCGCAGTGGTGGTTTTGCGAGTTTCCGAAAAGAGAAGAGAATATTTATAACAAATACCAATTGAGAACATCGAATGATAATCTTTGTCATTAATCATCAAAAATATTCGTATATGAATCGATCAGAACTATTGATTCAACAACAGCGTTTAGTTTCGAAATACTTTATCACATACAAGTAGTAATATTTAATAGTCCAATTCATTATATGTTTATCAATATATTTACGAATCAAGAATGTTATTCCTGACTATTTTCCTTCACCTTAGCCCTCGAATCTGTTAGAGACATTCACATTAATGCTTTTTTCAATTAAATAAAATTCAGAACAGTTCCAATTTATATACCAGCTGAAATATCTCACTATTCCTCAAATCTCTGAATTTAACGATGATTACTAGATGTCAGTGGCGAATCCAGAGGGGGGAGGGGGGCTTTTCGGCTGAAGCCCCCCGAGCTAAGTCAGAATTCTTGATTTTATTTAAAATCACTATAACTGTTTGTTCTTAACTTCTCTTTAAAAAAAATAATAACGTGACAGTATTGCTTTCTGATTTGGCAGGTTCGAAAATTTAACTACTTTTCTAGTTATTCCGCTTGTACTTGTAGCGTTGACGCGGTCAAAGACATTTTTTGGCTAGTTATTTCATAGTATTTTTTATTAAATTATAGAAAGTATTGTATTGTTTTTTATGATTCTTATTGCCAGGTGAGTAAAGTCCGTAAAGTTAGTGTTTTGGTTTACATAAGCCAAGAGGTTTGACATTCGTCACGGCGATACAAAATTTTTCTGACCTCAGCCCCCCCCCCCTCTCTACCCAAAACCTGGATTCGCCTCTGCTAGATGTTAAGGGAAGGCGGATGAAATTATTACTTCAAATCAAAAATTCGGTTATAAGCGCAGTTCTCAATTTTCAAGAACTGAATTAGCAAAACTTAAGATAAAAATTCTCTTCTCACAGCTTAATTCAATTCTTACATTGATGTTTTTAGTTACTGCCACAAAAGCGACAGTGAAATGCCTATTTCCCTGTTAGAAAATCACACAGGATATAATTAAGTAAAAACCAAGTTGGCTTTAAGATTTACTAAAGCTTATTTCAAAAACTAGTGAAATAAATTTCTGATTTTACATTTAAATTTTAAGCATAAATTTCTATTCATATAATTATGTACAAAAGGAATACAAGCTTGATATTTTAAATAAATTGAGTCCTGTAACGAACTTTTCATACTACACATGAAGAATTAAAAAAAAAGCCTACTTAAAAAGCAATGAAATGCCAAAAGTTTCGCAATTCCTTAGAACGAAATCAATCATGTAACATACGGACAGACAGCAAGTATTTCAGAATAAAATGTAAAAGCTCCATCTTTTGATACAAATATTCTGGTTAATATTTACAGTTTCTCGGCCTTTTCTTTCGATCTGAGCAATATACAATTAATAAGAAAAATTTAAAATTATTTTGATGTATCAGTGAAGCAAGGAGCCCTGCAAAAGTAAATAATGAAGGATAAACTAAAAAAATTAAAATAAAGTTTATGAAAAAAATTAACAGCACGTCAATAATTTCTGAGAGAGCACATAACACACTATTAATTTACAAACATTTTATTTGATTTGATTGGGTTTTTTTTGGGGGGAGGGAGGGTATTTTCAGCAACAAAGGCTATTATCCCCTATTCATTCCATAGTTATTTTCAATCCGTAAACAAAAAAAGAGATGGAAATTGCCATCAAAAGACAGGCTAAAAATTATTGCCGATATTTTACAGACATAAAAGGAAGCTTTCATTACTATGTTCTCAATATGTCTAAAAAACTCAAATAAATAAATGCCAATGACAGTTAAAACATTACGAAGGTGGAAAAGCACATGAAATGTAGCGCCTCGAGTAAACGCTAGTTGCAAATTAATAGTGTTTAATAAAGGAAAACATATTCAAGCGTTTTGAAAAAGAAGATTTTTAGCTTGAGTTAAATTATTTTTTAAAATTATTTATATATTAAAATCAGATTATGGACGAGTTTTCTGATTTATTATTTACATTAAAATCCTTGATTTTATCTGCTTGAAAACTCGTCCATATAAATGTTCAGAAATTCTATCAAGTTTCAACAGTGACAGTAAATCCTGTAACGTTTGCATGAATGATCGCATGTATCTCGTAAGAATCCGACGATTTTATGTCACAACATATTTTTTTTAATCTCTGTGTTTCTTTCTTATTTTACAATGGACGAGTTTTCTGGTTTGTTACTTACATAAAAACCTTGACTTCATCTGCTTGTATGTTGGACTTCCGCTTTGAAGATCCATTGAGTTAGCATTACACCGGAAATACGTATTACAAGCAAGTAAACAAACCAGAAAACTCGTCCATAAGAAATATAAAAAAAAACCCTAATAACAGTGATTTCAGTTAATAAACAGTATTTCTCATAATTTTCAAAAATTTATTCAGTACGCTATTAATAAATTTCAAAGAAATAATCTATCAGACTTTTTGAAATCATAACGCTGCTGGTTTTCAACGCTACTTGAAACTTTCACAGAATTTTGAAAAATTAGCTCATCATATATCTAACAGATGAGATAGATCAGAATTAATTTAATTGGCTAGAAGCTACTGATAGCTCTCAAAATAATACATAACAATTTTCTTATTTGAAAAAATTAAACATTTATTAAAATTTATTTAATATTAAACTAAACATTACAAATCAGGAATAAATAAAATAAACTATTTTTAATGTCTGAGATGTTTATGTATGAGCGTATGGCAACCCTATATTTCGGAAACAAATTCAAAATATACTCAGAGATAAAGAAAAATAGAAAAGAATATGGAGGCCTTCTAGGAGGATACCATTTTTTTTCTCTCTTGATCGAATCAGATCGGCAATAATTTTAGCCCGTCTTTTGATGACAATTTTCATCTCTTTTTTGATTTCGGATTGAAAAAAACTTTGGAATGAATAGGGGATAATAGCCTTTGTTGCAGAAAATCCCCAAACATCACAATCAAATCAAATCAAAGAAAAATAAATCAACGCAAAAAATCGTCTGCTCTTCTAAAGTACAAAAAAACACGATCTTTAAAAATTGGAATACGTTCGTAACAGTTCTGGAAAATAAATGCCTAAAATCATGAAATAGAAATAAATTCACTCGTATTATTTGAAAGGAATTCTTCTCCCGGCAGACTGTATTAGAGGTAAGATAAAATTCTTTAACCTTTTAAAATCATGTTGATTATATTAAGACATTATTGCAATATATACTCTGATTTTAATTATGTAGAGAAAAGGGTAAGACTTAAGAACAATGTGCGGTTTCTCGCCAAACTGGGAAATTGCGCCAATCATCCAAAAAGTCGCCAAATATCCGCCATCTTGAATGGTGTCAAGATGGCGGCGATTCTACTGACAGCCGTAACAAAAAAATGTAAATAGTAAATAAAATTGGAAATATCACAGAAAATTGCAAATACTGCATAAAATTGTATGAAATTTAACATGAATTTTCTGACATTCTGGCACAAATTAGAAATTTTGGCAAAGTTTTAGGGTTGCCTACAAAATGAAGAAGGTTACCACATTTGGCGATAAATTAATTTGGCGCGGGAAAAGAATTCAACTTGGCGGACCGCACACTGTTCTTAAGTCGAGCCGAGAAAAGAACTGCATTTATTGGTGATATTTAGTTTTATTTACATCCGAAAGAAAAAAAACAGGTGCTTTTTTCCCCGGTAAAACAAACTTAATTGAAAATAAATTGTAAGTATTTGCCAACATAGGCTTGCAGGTGAAAAGGAAAGTAGTGACTCAGATTCGAAGAACTTATGAACACTATTTATTTAAATTGCAGAATTAATCTAACGCACGTTCTAATAAATAATAAAAATATTTGGAGATCGCAACGCTTAAAATAGATCATAAAATTATTCAAATGAGCAAGGAAAAAAATCGTCTGCCCCCATACAAATAGAATTGACCTTAAAATGCATTTCTCGGCGGATCAAATCATTAATGTGCTGCCTAAATCAGCATGTATTAAAAAATTACCATATGTAAACAACCGATCGAAACGCACATGTCTGGAAGCTGCAGTTAAGCACAGTTTATTACTTTTATTTTCCAAGACTGCAAATAAATGAAAAAATATAAAATGATTTTTTCTTATATGAAATATAGATTAAAGTTTTTCTGATCATTTTTTTTCTGCACAAAATATTCACATTTATTTACTGTGCACATATGGTAAATATTAATGTAATCATTCAATACATTGCTTTTATTATTTAACGCCTTTTTTTTAAAGGATTTAAAATATTTTTAATTAAAATTTTGAAATACTAACCTCTCAATAAGATAAAGATGATCAGAGTATGGTTTTTTTTTCATAAATTTTACTGCGAGCAATTCAAATCAAGCATAAATTATCTTAGAAGTGCCTTTATATATCATTAATTCTTTGCTTCTGATTATATAAATAAACTAAAAAAATCGAACAATAAATCTAAAAATAATCGAACAAATCTCTAATAAAAATGTTGTTCCAAGACAGAACATGAAAATTCTTTAAATATTGACTATGTTATCAAATGAATTTATTTTCAATACAGTAAATTGTTAACGGATATTTTTTGAGCAACCTTGTACTAGAAATATGTATTGTATTAAAAATCCTTTACGCCATTTTGAACTTTTTTAACATGAATAAATATGTACGAGATAAATTCTATAAACGGAATAATACTAAAACAACACTTTTTTCGTGCACTGTGAACTATTTTACAAATAATAAAACAGGAGTTTTCTCCAAGAAAAATTTTTTAAATTACGATATTTTATAAAAGTATCGAAGACTTAAAGAAAACTTACTGATAATACTACTTGGTTCATATTTCAATAAATAACACGCATCTTAATAAATAAAAGATGTTTTCGGAAAGTGATCTATTGTATATTATAAAAAATCATCATATAATTACTGCTAAATATTGAAACAGGTGCCTACAGATATCAAATATTGAAAATATGAAAGACAATTCGCTTCCAAAATAATACGAAAAAAACTATGTAGAGTAATTAAAAATTCCATCTGTAGTTGAAATGCACTTTAGATTTTCATACACATCAGTTTGATACGACACCTCATAGCTTTCCAGATGCGAAACTTTGATAGTCATCCTGATATGTAGCTGATAACAACATAGCAGTTATTCACAACAGCATGAAATAAATCAGCGGAAGTGTTTGAATATCATCCCACAAATGCCGAACACAGAACAAATAGAAAGTAATAGCAATGCATCACATTTTCATTTCGGAAAATTTGAGATTAAAATAGATTGCAAAAACAGAGTGTTACCATATATTTTTCTACACATGCAGAAGTAAGCTGTCTAGCAGGCATAAATTTTACAACTATGATTTTTGAAATCAATACAGTCAATTCCAATGTTTTTACTTTTTCTGAGCAGATTAAATTTTAATTAAAGCGTATGCATCTGCAGAAGTCAAATACTTTATATTACCCATTTCATATAAATATTTCAAAAAAGATTTCCTACTTTTGATAAGCATAAAAGATCACAGTAAAGATTCAATACACTCCATGATAATATTGCGTGCTATAAAATTAATGTTTGTCATAAATTTTGACATAAAACTTGCATAAACAAATCAATTTATTTTACCACTAACACAAGAGCAAGTTATTATCTTAGAAGTGCATTCATTACACTAACTTTAATTTCAAATTCATTGAAAGATACAGTCAAGAAGCTTCATTAATTTGATCATATTATTTTAGTGACTTTGGCTTGTACAAAAATCAATCTGATTTCTTCTAAACTGTTAATTAAAATAAAGAATAATTATAATCTTCAATGCAACTAATATTTAAAGCTGTATATAGTATATGAACATGTAACGTTTGCACTGGGTGTGGAAAAAATTCGCAATCTTGAGAGAAACAGAACAATTTACATAAGATTTCAATAGTTAACCGATATATAAGTTACTTTGAACAAATACCTATACAACATCTAACCAACAATTCTCATGACACTGATTTTAGATGAACTAAATATTAAATTTTTTATACAATAAAAGAAAAAACTGCTAAAAAAATAAAATTATTCTACATTCTAGTAGCTACTTGAAGCATAAATCGCATTTATCTTTGTAAAATATTAACTAAATAAATTTTTTTTAAAAATTCAATCAACTTAAGTCATGGAGTTAATTCTATATATCAGAGTAAATTATACTTTTTGGACTTCTTAAATAATTCATAATATATAATTTCGTGATTTGTTGACATTTTAATGGTGTGAGGCAAATTACAGTCAATACAAAACATCTCAAAAAGATAAATACAAGTGACAGTCATAAAGGAATCGTTTAGCAAGAACCGCTCTTACCTTAGCAGATGGACTCGGCAGGTGTCGATTTAGGTCCGACATCACTCAATGGAACGAGGAGGCAGGGGTTGAAATACGATAGGGTCATTTGTCTGGCAGTCACCCCTCCTCCAAGTTGCGAAAGAGGACCACACATTGGCACACACACACACGCACAAGAAAAACGATTGTGGGGAGTTTCGTTTCTTTCGCATCCCCTCTGGTCCATTGGAGGAATGGGAAAGAAAACATTTCATTCATGTACACTTGTAGGATGGGGCGGCGTCTCCCCGCAGGAGAGAGAAGTAAAACGGCGGCAGGGGCTCGCGGTCGACCGGGGAGTCGGCTTGGTGATGGACGGAGTCCGCGGGCCCGGCCGCTGGTCAGTGGGCCGCTGCCATCGAATGAGGGGGTGGGGGAGACTGCATGAGCTGGTTGGGGCTGTGCGCGTGTAGGGGCGAACTACCCATCATGAGGCCCCCCTCAGTCATTTGTCCTCCAGGCCCCATATTCACAGGAGGAGTCATTCTCTTCTCTTTCTGTCGGCGATTACAGAACCACACTCTGACCACCTCTTTTTCCAGTTGGAGACTGTCCGCGAGGCCGGCTATTTCTTGGGCGGCCGGTTTGGGTTGCTTGTGGAAGTGATTCTCTAGCGCCCCTTTCACAGACACCTCAATACTCGTCCTCTTCTTTCGCTTGCGCCCCTGGGCTGCAATCTTGTCTATAGAGGTCGGCGAGCCCGTGGTACTGTCGGCCTCCTCCAGCCACTTGGCCAGGAGAGGCTTTAGCTTGCACATGTTCTTGAAGCTCAGCTGCAGTGCCTCGAATCGGCAGATGGTAGTTTGGCTAAACACATTGCCGTAGAGCGTGCCCAAGGCTAGGCCTACGTCCGCTTGCGTGAAGCCTAGCTTGATGCGACGCTGTTTGAACTGTTTTGCAAATTGCTCTAGGTCGTCAGAGCTGGGAGCCTCCTCGCCACCACCACCTAAAGGTACACATTCGTCCGGGTGACGGTGGTGGTGGTCCATGGGGTGGGAGAGCTCCTCGTGGTGCGTATGGTGTGGGTGGTGGTGGTGCTCGTGCTGCTGCATCTCTCTCATGGCAGGGTGACCGCTCATCATTCCGTTAAGGGAATAGTGCTGTTGGATGTGATGGTGGTGGGGCGAAGGACCGTTGCCGGTCATACTGGACATGGGCGTGTGGTGGTGCCAGGGAGCCATGTGCTGGGGCGGACGGTGGTGATGATGAAGATCGGGCGGTTTCACGTCCTGCGGCATAGCCACTGACCAGGCGTCGTTGTGCACCCAGTGGTGTTGGGGCGCCATGGCAGCGTGATGTCCATTGTGACTCTGTGGTGGCATGTACTTCATCTCCGGGGCGGCGTCGCGCGCGTACGGCGAGGTGGCTACCTGCATGCCGGGGCTGTCGCTCACCAGACCGGCAGACGATGAGAGGTACGGGCTCGTGCTGGCCATCGGGGTAAGAACATCTCAGCTCGACGAACGTCGCCGCGTGGTGTGAGGCAGGGGGAGAGCCGAGCGAGCGACGAGCAGCTACTAGCGCCACCCCTTCGTGACGTAGCGGCCTGCCATTGGACGCGGGGAGGGGTGGCTTGGGCGGAGCCTACGTCGAAGATAGATGGCCCTCCGTAAACAAGGGACTCGACTTCACCTGCTGTCACGTGCTGGCGCTCTCGTCTGTTGCCTGCCTGCGAAAAAGAAAGAAAAAAATTTTCTCCTCGTCAGCCAAACGATCAAGAGGAGACTTTAGGAAAAGCGCTGATAAAGAAGAAGGCGATAACTAGGCGCACAGACACACTATGGGGAGGACCCGACACAATCACTTCGGCACATCTTGTAAAGGAGAGTCCCCTGTTCGGACTATATGCATTATTCAAAGCAGGCATACAAATGCGTAATACCATCCACGTTTATGGAATGGTGGGTGAGAAATGTAAACAAAGGGAAACCAGAAAGAAGTTTTAATTTCTTAAGCTAGATAATGAGTAGTGGAATGGGCAAAGGAACACTTAGCGTGGAATTTTCTGGATATTTTGTTTGTAGGATTTTAAATTCCTCTCAGTTAAGTATTTCTGATTTTTTTTAAATGAAATTTTCCTAAGCAACAAAGGTTATTTTATTTATTTTTTTGGGAAACAATTACTTTCCAGAATATTTTTAAACAATTTCTCAGGATTTAACCAATTTTTAGAAAGTTTTAAATGTTATGCCTGGCTGCAAAAATTTTAAAATTTTAAATACCATTTCTTCTTATCTCATATATTGTAATTATCTTCAAATGAGATTTGGGTACTATTATTCGAAAAATAAAGACTTCAGAAACTTAAAGTTGAACTGATAATGATTAGTATCCGAGAATAAATATGCAAGTTTGTAGTATGTAATTTGCTGTGAGTTTCTGACTATGAATAAATTTTGGGTGAATACTTTGCCGAAATATTATTTATGAAAAATGTGTATGTAATTATTAGTGTTGGATTTCAAAGTTGTCTCGCGAGAATCTTTTTAAATAATTTTGAAGGAACTTTATACACATTTTTGTTCACTTTTTAATTTTTTTCAAATCTGTACACTTTTGTTTTTATTTATGTATAATATAATTGGTTACAAGAGTTCATTTATATCAAAAATTAGAATTTGTTTGAAACTGTGCTTGGATAAAATACGGTCAAATCTATAGACAAGAATTTATATGTATGTATATTATAAAATATCTAAAATCAAAAATGACTTTGAAAACTCTTAATAATAAAAATGAAACAGTTTTACTTCAAGAGAAAAATACTTCTTTCTTAAAAACGCGAATTTATGTATACCGTAATTTTTTTTTTGTGTTATAGAGTATTAATAATTTTTTAGTGTACACCAAATTAATATTTTGATGCACAACGATGTGCATTATTAATTAAAATATACTGTAAGCTTAAGTTACCATTAATATCATTTACAGCATTTTGGGAAAAATGATGAGCATTCAATCTATTCTCAAAATCTTTCAGTATTACTTTATGAAAATTTATTTAATTAGTTTTTACTATCTGAAATTAGTAAAATTTTCTTGGACGAGAAATAATGAATTGTTCTAAGTAAATAAAGTTATTATTCAATTTGTTGACTTTTTAGACTTAAGATGTGTGAGTTAAATTAATGATTGCTAAGATTTTGTTTTAAAAATTGAAACGTAACATGCACATTTGCAATAAATAAGTACTTTATCTTTTGTAAAATTTTATTTCTTTCCTTTTAAAAAATTTACAATTTTTGTTAATTAAAGCATTTAGAAGTACATATTCAGATATGAATATTAGATAAAAGTCATTTTATTTCATAAACATGAATTCAAATAATACTTTTCTGTAGCTGTAGATGGTTTGACTTTTATAATGGAAAAATAGTAATTTATTTACACACAATGTTACTTTATGCATTTTTAATTTGTATCTAATTTAACATAGTTTACTTTTCATTTCTACTGTTCGATCTCTTGACAGCTTTCAAAAAACAAATATATAATATAATTTTTAATCACATGTTGGTCTATATATTTTTATTCATCATAATTATTTACATATAAAAATTTTCTAAACGGTGTCGGTTAATCTTGGAGAAAATCGATACTATTTTTAGATTTAACTATTTCTTGAGTTAATCTTTAAATTTTAAATGTTTGTCTAAACGAAGCGCCGACAGCACTAAGTACCTGTGATTTAGTAAAATTTATAACTTGGGCATGACAACAAATTTATATTATATTAACGTGTTTTCAGCCAAAATGTTAGATTTTCACAGCACCATTTTGAATAAATTTATAACGTTTTTCTCATTTCAGATAGCATATTATTATTTTAACAGATAGGCTTTTTTGGTACAATTGTACAGTCGTCGTACATTTTCAAGTATATTATTTTGTTGTTCAGACAAGAACATCGTATACTAATTTCATTTATAGTTGCTTTCTTTTCATGCAGAATTTCCCATACTTAGCGTTAAGAAATAACTTATTCGTTCGGATTTCGTCCTTTAAAAAGTTTTTTATTTAAAAAAAGCAACCTAAATTTATTGCAAAATATTTTGGGTTCCGATTAAATTTTTCTATAAAACCGTCATGCGTATAAAGTTTATATCTTTAGATCTTTAACCTTCCTCTAGACCTATTAGAATTGATTAGAACAATTTTTTTAAAAAATAATATTCGCTTTGTTTATGCCTTTATTTAGTAAATGAAAAATAATTTAGTTGAAATCTTATATTTTTCACTATTATTTAATAAATTTAATAATTTTTATTGAAAACTGAATCAATTATAAATTTAAATGCAAATTATTAACGAATAAAACCGGTGAAACAAAGTTCGAAATTTTCTGTAATTAATGAAATGTTTCTATTTTCTACATTTTTTCAGAAATTTTCAGCCTCTTTTCCAAGTAATATTAAAGCGATATTAATATATGTGAACATGATAATAAAAAATAAAGTATAAATTGCATGAAATTATAAAAGTGCAATTAAAACATAGGGAAATTAAAGATGCGAATAAAACATTAAAAACTCATAAATAAAAGTTCGGATCATATTAGTACAGAACAGCTATTAGAAAGATTTTAATAAAAGGAAGTAAATTAAGATTGTTTATCAGTTATTTTTACGTGCAGATATAGAGGAATAAGACAGAAATACTTAATATCTTTGAAATCTCGACGCCATTTGGGACACGACAGATTAAAAAGCAATGTTTTACTGTTATTATTATTTTCGTCTAAAATAACGTAGGACTGCAGAGGAATAGTGGTAGAATCTTGTGACGGAGATGGAAAAAAAATCACATATACAAGAAAAGGTTTTTTTTTTTTTGGGGGGGGGGGGCCCTGGCTTATATACAAATAGGAAAATACATGAATGATATTTTTTTTTATTAAGAAAGTAATAATAATTCTTGATTTTACCCGATTAGTGAGAAAAGGGCTTTCCCCCGCTCTTTTCAAGTCATTGGAAGATAAGATCCGAGGTTCCTTTCGACCGCCCTTGGGGTTGCCTATCCTCTTTTAGACTCATTAAGCACTATTATAGTCATCATGTATGAGCTGTTGCAATAGGTTTACAGTAGAACCTCGATTAACCGATGCGATCGGGACCGTATCTCTGTCGGTAAATCGAAAATTCCGGATAAAAGAGAGCACTTAAAAATGGCCGTCAGGAGACCGCAAAAATTTTAACACTGGATTTTAAACATGTACACATGTACAAAATTACTAAATGTGATGCTCTTAATTATATTACTATAATTATAAACAATAAATTTGTTCAATATATGTCACACACGTCAGAAAATACAATGTAAATGCTTATACGACATACGATACATACTTTACATTGGCCTAAACGGAAGTTGGCTCTGCCGTAAGCATGACTGATGTCATTTAGCCGCTCTGTCCCGAAGTTGTTTCCGTAGCATAAGTTCTGTCGAATCAGACTCAGTCTGTTGCTCCAACCACATTAGTCCTTTAGCAAAACAGTCAAAAGCATCGGAGTTGCTTATTTTAGAAATTTCGATCACCTCAATCTTCATCACTTTCGCTGTTATCGTCATCGCTATTGGGTTTTCGCACTTAGGCGATGATTTCGTCATCGCTCTTCAGTTGAAATCACGAACTAACGCCATCCTCTTCGCACTTCCACAGCCTGGAATTTGTTTCAAAAGTCCGTTTTATCGTTGCCCTCGGGCAACGATTAAACGGATACCGAAGGCAACGGTTTAATTTAGTCACGGTGACAGAGCTACTGTCATTTGATTGGTCTACATTTTCGAGATAAGGCATCAATTTTAGCCAGGATCGTTTTAAGGAATGCTCTAGTACAGACTCCCAAGCTTCGTTAATCATGTAGACACAGTCTTTCAGAGTTAATGCTTTCCAAAATTGAACAATGGAACATGCAGCCTCCTCCTCGTCGTCATCCCCTTCAAAACGCAATTTGCTTAGGAGCTGCTTTATATAACGCCGTTTCATAGATTCGATCCCTCCCTGGTCCATCGGCTGCAAAATGGCGGTTGTGTTTGGGGGCATGAATATGCAAGTGATGTTTTCGGCTCTTAGTGTTTCAACATCTGGGTGGGCAGGAGCATTATCCATCAATAAAATCTCAATCAATAATTTTCGAGTTTTAGTTTCTTTAGGTTTTTCTTCGCCTCTGGAAAGAAGCAATCATGAAACCATTCTGAAAATAAGTTAGAATTCATCCAAGTGTTTTCCTCATGCATGCAGGGGCGTATTAAACTTGTTGGAGGCCCCAGGCGCTGAAATTCTTGGGGCCCTCTGAAAGTATAACAGATATGTACTTGAAAATTTCAACTTGTCAATTATGATGATTTAAAATAAGATTATTTCGCATATTTTTAATCACAGTAACTATATTTTTGTTAATAAAAATTGCTTTTTTATAATTACTCTGTTAATTGATTTTAATTACATAATTCATTAGTATAATTAATATTTGTCGATAATTAATATGCTATTCAGTAATTTTAAATTTATATCTGAAATTCAAGTTCATAAATATTTACATGAAGTATTATGGAAATAAATTAGGATCCATTATATAAAAGTAAAAGTAATTCTTTTTTCCCTAAAGTAAAATCTCTAAGGGAAAAAATGAGCAAAAAATTCTAACGTTCACAAACATTACTTCACCAGTTGGAATTATTTCTCAAAAAATATTTAATAATGTATTCATAATATATTTTAATCCTTATAGAGTAAATCGATTATTTTTAAGAAAATGTTTTTAAGAAAATTATTTCTATTTTCTGAATTTGTTACATGGATTAATTAATTATTTCTGCATGTGTATAAAACACAACCCCAATTAGTTATTATAGGATTATACTTAATGACACATAATTAAATCAAGCATATTGTCAGGAGAAATATCCACTGCTAAAGTATCATTGTTGCTTGTATGATAAAATTAAATTATATATTAGCCTACAAAATCAATTGTCAGTTTCATTTTCATTAAAAGAACTTGTTTATACCTTTTGTTTTAAAATTTGCATAGATAATTTTTTATTATTTACATTAAATTTTGCAAATATTCTAGTAGTATGGCAAATTTTTGGGAATTTAAATATAAAAGTTTTAATTTAATCCCGGAAATTGAAACTTAAATAACGAAATATCATTGTAAATCAAAAGTTAGATAATTTTTCCAAGAGATCAGGGAAGATAACTCTGTGATTTTAACTGTGGAATTAAAAAATACAGATATCCATTTCAAAACCATTTTTTTTTTTTTTTTTTTTTTTAATAAAGATCAGAAAAAATATTTTTTATAGCTGATTTTGAATTCTTCTTTTATTTAAAAATGTGTTGAAGATTTTTTTTGAAGTATGTTTTCATAGGTAATTTTGAGATGCATTGTTTATTAGAGGAAATATACTTCATAGATTCAGCTCTTAATTTTATCGGCATTTCGGAATTTTTTTCTATGAAATCTACGAAAATAATTCAGTACTCCTTTATCGCAACCAATGCCAAGTTAAAAAAAATGAGAATAGAATACAGATTTACTGATTTATTTTTTAGTAAGTTTTTAATCTGTATTCTAAATAATAAAAAAAGAAAGAATAAAGAAATCTTTTGTTAAAAAATTGAGAATTTTACTTTGAATTTAAATGGAAGCGTCGCGGCTATTATGTTGAAATTTATTTAATAAAACTATTAATGTGGTGCTAAACTTGTATATATGAAAATATTTAGAATTTTTATTAAATTTATTCGATATTATTTTTTTCTGAAGCTGAATGGACTTATATAATTCCGTTAAATATTTACTGTCATATAATATTCAACCCTATCATAAAAAATTAAATAAAACACACCTTATTAGTTCTATACCCCAGTGGAAGAATAATTCTTTTTAAAACAACTATGTAATATACACTACAATCTTCCCCATGAAATCTTACTAAAATGCTGCCTTGGTTTATCTCGTCGTCTTCCAGCTCTATGAATGTTTTGAATAGCGTCGCTTTCCAAATATGTGTAGGCTTCAAAAATGTATTTTCCCAAGTTAACGCGATCTAGATGTATTAGGATATTTAATTATTCTTCTGTTCAAGCACCCTGATTGTGACAATAAAAAGCGATTTTAAACGATGATTAATATTCTCAAATGACACTTAAAAGGTGTTTCACAGAAGTGTGAATAGGAAATAGAAGAACGAAGGATATTCAGCACCCTATAATAGTTAAATGATTGTAGGGAAACAGTGTTCTTAGCTACTGAACCATTACTACTAATGTCTAATGATATTCAATGAAAAGAAAAGCACATCGATCATTCTAATCAATAAAAACGATAGCTTCCTGATAAGATGTTTTCTTTGTAATGATTGGGTTGCTTTCTCAAGCCCGGGAAAATGAATATCTAGTCATCTGGACCACTATCTGAATTAAGACTTTACATATGTGTAGGTCTGATAAGTCATTAGCGGCAAAATTCCGGAGAAGCGATTAATAGCGAGAGGAACATTGAGAGCGGTTGGGTATTGCACACAAGCACCCCAACTTTTTTCCATCGTGTAAATTTAATCAATTTATATTTATTTTTCATTTAATGCTTAAAGCTATCAACAATCTAACCAAATTTTACATTAGACAATTTCGATCTTCAAATAAACCAGGGGTAAAAACTGAGGCGGAAAATTAAGCTCTCTATCTTATTTTTTCACTACCCGAAGATTATGCGCAGAGGAAAAAGTAACTACAAGTAACTAGAACTGTCTAGCATTACAGCTCCGAATTCCGCCTACGAGCACGAGTAGTTAAAGATCGGACGCTCTCCTCTTCCCTTTCCTACCACGTTGTTAAGCTGAAGGGGAACGAACCACAGCACCAGATAAGTTGGAAGCGGAGTTTCAAACATTTTTCCACCGTGGAAATTTTTTGCGCGAGCCAAAACTTTGAAAAAAAGTAAGGAAATGAAGAATAATTAATTATAAATAGAAGTTTAATTGAAAAAGTTTTTTTTATATTAATTAAATTTGAATGAAATTTCTTGCAATCCAAATTATTTTTCGATAATTTTTATTAATAAATGCTGACGAGAAATTTTCCGTGATACAAATGTGTTCAAAATTTTCGCGACTCCCCAATATTCTGTACCATTTTCATCATCGATTTCAAATAAAACACGATTTGCTTCAAGGAACAGAATTTCTGATGATAAGTGTATTCCCTTTTTAAAATATCACAGTGCACCGTTAGATAGATATAATAGAATAAATTACACTTTTTTTCATCTTGGCAATTCCCGTTACTGCACACTACATCAGAACTTGAAGTCTACTTCACTTAAAAAAAATAATAAAATATTTTCTGACGCACACAATATGAATCAGGATAGGTTATATATAACTGTTTTGATTTCAAAGGGTTAAACTTTTTTAAAAATCGTCATACAAGCATCAAGGTCAATGTTTTAAATCTTTTTGTTGGAAAGAAACAAGAAGAATGGGCTTTATTTTCAAATAATTTTTAATGATACTGATAAATAGTATTCGCTTATTCATATTTTCATATTATTCATAGTTTATATATTAATATTTTCATAGTTATGCTATAACATTTTTTCTAGTTAATTGATAAGAAAATTATTTTATATTGTCATTTTATGTTTCAACCGCAGCTGTGTGAATTTTTATAAATATAGTGAGGAATACAGGAAAAGGAAATGGAAAACAAATTTTGAGTTTTAATTTTTTATTAAAATAAATTTGTTAAAATACTTACCTATTAGAAGAGAAAAAATGTTTTAAGTTTATTGATTAAATATAAAATTACTCAAAGTTAATGGAAAAAGACAAAAAAAACACCATTCAGTGCTACAAATATGCATCATTGCACGGTTAAGGATTGTTTAAAAGTTACAGCACCCCCAATATTACATTACACGAGCCGCCACTGTGCGGTAGGTATGAACGCAGTACCCAAAGATTATTAACGAGATTTCTTCTGTTCAGGCACTCTGATTGTGATAATAAAATGCGGACTTTCTCAGTTAAAATCGGAAATGTGAACACATTCTTAGAGGGAAATTATCAATTGCGATATTTTTATAAAACGCTTCATTTTGGGGGCCCAGACACGCGCCTGGTACGTCTATCCTTTATATGCGTCTGGATTCATGTAGTGAACAGGAAGAGCAGTATTATTGATGTTCTTAAAACAGCTGGCTTTTTACTCTTTCCCAGCAAAGTCAGCTTTACACGATGCGAGCCAGAAGCATTGTCACATCCCAGAATCGTCACACGATCCTTCATCTTTTTCCGACCTGGAGCAATAGCTTCATTTTCTGCAGCCAAGGTTTTCGTTGGAAGTGATCTCCAATATAGCCCAGTTTCATCGCAGTTGTATATTTGGTTGGAAGTTAATTTTTCCTTCACAATCAAGTCCTGCAATTCGGCAATAAAGCTGTCTCCTGCTTCAATATCAGACGACAGTTTTTCTCCTACGAATGCTCAGCTGGCGAATTCCGTGGCGATTCTTGAACTTTTCTAGCCAACCACTGCTAACTTGGAATTCCTACCTTCCTCCGAGTTTAGAATTGAAATTCAGAGCTTTTTGTTGGATCATTATCCCGGATATTGGCACTCCTTCTCTCCTTTTCTAAATAAACCAGTTGCAAAGAACGTTGTCCAGTTCTTCATAATTCGCGCATTTCATAGTTTTCCGCAATTTAGCTGGTTTGCCATTGGACACTGCATAAAACGTTTTGATTTTTTCAGAAACACGTCTCATATCCCCGACTGTTGACCACCAACACCAAATTATTTTGACAATTTGGTTAAAGTCTCACCTACTTCAATTCTGCTCACAATTTGGAACTTCTGTTCCACTGTTAACAAAACGCGTTTTGTTTAGTGGACTCCATGGCATAAATAAATGTTCTACATTTGGGTAAAGCCAACGCTTCTGAGTCGGACAGAAAGTAGCCAATAGAAAGGCAGAAGGCAAATGGTCTTGGAGACAAATGGAATTTCCGACAGGAGGGGGGATGGGAGGGAGAAAGAGATCAGATATCGGCATGTCGGCACTGCCTGCAGCAGGAATAGCTGCTGCCGAAGGTGACCTTGAAGTGATATTGTTTATTTACAAAAAAAAAAAAAAAACATAAGGAAACCGAAGTCGGTTAAACGAGGTTCTGGTTAAAAGAGTTTCTACTATATCTAATTTGATTGAAGTCCCGTTTTGAAAACATGAGGTCTATTTTTGGACGGACCGTGAGCTGCAATGAAATGACGAAGACGCACCTCTGTCTCCAAGCTTCCAAACGACACAAGCAGAAGAATGTTTGTTCCTGACGAATTTAGTGTGCAGCAAGCCTGCGAACACGGCTGACCTTTGATAGAATTGCTTATCGAACACACCACTCTCCAATTACCAGACCACTGCGTGAAACAACACACTAGGACACATGAGTCAGATTTTCTTCAGGGTTATTAGAGGAGAAACAGATTGAGATATAATGAGAAATCCCAATGGCTTAGTTGTACAGCATTTGTACAACTTGAATGCAAATGGAAAACTCTCTACGGGTGTAGTGTTGTACCCCATATAAATAAAAGGTCAATTGATATTAAACCGAAAATAAATTGTGTTGGAAATTGCGTTAGGAAATCAATTTAATCAGGAAATTGATATGAAATTTTTCAAATTACTGTAGCTTTTTTATTTAGTTTTGCTTGCTGATAAGTGACAGAATTGCGAGTTATTTCTTCCATGCCCCTAAAATTCAGCTACGTGAATCAACTTATAGTTAAGGTACCTAATTTAAGTATGCATGAATATTAGAAACAATAAGCAGTAAAAATTTTTAATGTATATTTTCCCTTACTAATAAGCTAAAATAACCGAGAAAATTATCATGAGAATAAATAACGAATTAAAATTTTTCATACTTCATTGAATTAAATATTTTGTTGTTTAATATTAATTAGGGCTTCATTGACCGTTTCATTTTACTTTTATTTATGTTTGAGAATTCGTATAATTTGTAGTGCAGGGTTTAAGAATTTTTCCGAACAAAAGAAGAGTAGGCAAGTTCAAGAATGTCTTAGTTTTAATTTGAAATATGAAATTATTTATAATTCTATCAAATATCAGCTATGATTATTTTTTTCTATGCTTAGCCCATTGCCACACATGACGAATATAGCCCTTGAATTTTCCTTTGAAAAGCACACTATGATCGAAAGTATCCAGATAGTTCTGATTTACACATTCTTTCGAATTTTTCCAGAAAGGCTGGAGGAACTGCACTTGAACTTTTACTATGCATAAAATAGGAGTAAACTCAGATTTTACTTTGAGGATTCGGTCACGAGGGCATTTAGGGGACCGACCAGAAATCTCACCCCGTTTCACAGAAAGCTAATAATGATTTACAACGTTCAGCAATATTTTTTTGACGTTAATTTACGTCCTTCCATAGTAATCTGATGGGGTGTCGGGAAAGGAAAAAAATTATGACGCTTTTAATAAAACGCTTATAGCTCCGCCAGGGTTGACGTCATTGGGGAGACCGGGGGGGGGCAGGGCCTCCTGTCGGTGATGCTGTGCCTCCCCGTCGGGGAAAATTTTTGTTCTGGGTATTAAACTAGCTGAAGGAAATTTGAGACCAATTTCATTACATTCGTCCCCTCGTACAGCAGGTCGTGCCTCCCGTCGGGCAAACTCTAACGCCATTCCTGAGCTCCGCAACCAAATAACGTAGAGAGTTGGTTTTAGTTTCATTTAACAGAGAAAGGTGGACATTGAAGATTGCAAAAAGAATTTGGATTTAGTTTAGTCACAGTTGAGTTGCAAAGTTACGCACGCAGTGACCAACCTACCTTCCCGCGCTTTCTCTTACGAAGCTTGGTAACGGTCATAGTTTTACAGCAGACGAGCAGAAACTGATTGAATCGAGGTTCCGTACTGATAAATGGTGTATGGAAAATGTCTCTAACGCAATACGCCTGTATCACAGAAATCTGAATGTCGATAAACACAACGATCTTAGAATTGCTCAAGCGGAACACGAGTACATTGCTTAAGATGTAATCACGGGTTATAGCTAGAACAAAAAGCGAGCTTGTGAATGCGAGAAATAAGCTTCATCGATTGAGTGTCGTTGAAACAACTGGTCTTCCCTATTCGCTAAAGTTAGACACATAGAGCTACTTTAGTCACATAGCGCTACTTTAGCCACATAGAGCTACTTTANTCACATAGCGCTACTTTAGCCACATAGAGCTACTTTAATCACATAGCGCTACTTTAGTCACATAGCGCTACTTTAGTCACATAGAGCTACTTTAGTCATAGAAAGTCACAGTTGAGTAAGGTAAGTAAGTTTACGCCCCTCAATCCTAGCGGCCGTTTCGCAGAGACAGCCTCCCGTCGAATTTTTTTTTTCAATGGTTTTGTTTGCTGTTCACAATATTTACATGCATTTTCGAGGATATAAAGGATTTTGTAGAAGCCCAAAGTTTTTCTGCATGTTTTTTGTGTATAACACACAGAGTTTTCGACCAAATTATACGAAACTTAGAGACTACGTGCCAATTTACCAGTGAAGCCTTGTATTAAATCAAAAATAAATACCTTGAATATGCAGGAAATATGAATATTTGTCATAAACGATTTTTAATGACGCATGTGCGAAACGTAGCATAATTTTTCTTTCATAATTTCAAAGCCAGGTATATAGGGAAGTTGAATAACAGCATGCTAGTGTGCATTGCAGCATGCTGAATTTCAGTTGCTGTCTAAAAGAAACTAAATGATGGGGTTTTTTTTTTCACAAATTGAGTTTTGATTGGAACTTTCAAATAATGCCATTGAACTGTATAAAAGTTGAAAATACTGAATACCGATGCATGCTGATAAATTAAATACATAATTTAAATTGCAGTAAATAAGGAATTATAAATAACAATAAATATAATTCCGTTAAACATTATTTGCATAAACATTAAAATTATAACAATATGTAACATGAGAGACATTATATGATTAAATGTATCCGGACACCTTTATATTTTGCTGATCCTGCAGATGTGTCAAAACTATTTATTGTAATTGTATTGTTGCAATATTATTTATTGTAATTACTGAAATAAATTTTGTTGTCATTTGTAACAACTAATTTACTTTATGACCTTAATTTATGAATATGTAAACATGTGTGTATTCAGCATA
Source organism: Araneus ventricosus (assembly GCA_013235015.1). Taxonomy (NCBI): domain Eukaryota; kingdom Metazoa; phylum Arthropoda; class Arachnida; order Araneae; family Araneidae; genus Araneus; species Araneus ventricosus. The sequence continues at coordinate 891,273 of BGPR01000161.1, read as the reverse complement.
TTGTGATGTCGTAGCCCAGTGTTACCGGGGTCTGATCAAAGATCAATAGACGTAAGGAAGCCACAGAATTCCAGCATTTTAAATTTAATGATAATCTTGAATAAATATCTATTTTACATATATATACACACTTGGTATATACATATTTCAAGAGCGAAGATAAACAAGTCCCGGATATAGATCGCGAGAGTCAATGAACAATGCGTAACTTGACTTTGTTGATGTTACTAACGGTGAGAATACTCGGAGATGCAACTCTATCGTAAAGTTCAGGGAACTATGAGAGTTCAGCAGTCTATAGGGCGAGTTATGGAAAACACCGAGGGTCGATGTAAAATATCGAGGTTGTAAACGCTCGATAATATGCAACGGCCCACCACAGGGACACGTCTAGCCAGGGCTTTGGCTAATATATACTCAAGATGAGTTGGAGAAATACCGAGGGTCGGTATAAGACATCGAGGTTGAATAAACGCTCGATAGAATGCAACGGTCCACCATAGTGGCTCTTTCCAGCCGAGGTGCTCGGCTAAAACGGGGTCAAAATGCCCGTTTCGTTTCAGTTCCGAAATCAACACAACGGAGATGGCTCTCCGCGTGTTTACATTTCATCTCTTCTTCTCTCCCTTTTTTTCCCACCCTTTTTAAACACTTTACCTTCAGAGGCCAGGGGAGTGGTTAATGAATTATCTCTTGGTGATTCGTCCTCAAGCTGAACAAATCACCCAACCGCAATCGTGTGCCTTCCTTCATAGTGTTGATTAGATGTGGTCAATATTGACCGGAGGTCTTTGCCTGCTTACACGCGGGTGGTCTGTCAAAAGATACCGCACTCCGCTGGACCCCTTTAGGCTTGCGTAAGGTTGGCAGTTTTATCAGCCACTTACGCTCCTCTTGCGTCGTTCCCTCAGAGACATCACAATATTCAACCTTTATACAATTCAATATAACTAGTCGAAGATTCAAGTCAGAATTCAATTTGTGGAAAATCCCTCATTAGTTAGCTTCTCTTAGACAGAAATCGAAATTCACCTCGCTGCAATTCCGATATCTTTCTGAATCTTTCCGGTCTTCAACTGGAATTTTTGTATGAGCTGCTCTATATGCCTGGCTTCGAAATTATGAAACAAAAATTTTATTAAGTTTCGCACATGCGCAATTAAAAATTATTTACTACAAATACTCACATTTCCTTGAATCTTCAAAGTGTTTACTTCAAATTTTAATATACTACTTCGCTGGCGTATTATCACGTATTCTGTAAGTTTCGTGAAATTTGGTTGAAAACGCTACACGTTATAAGCAAAGGATACGCAGATTTTTTTTAAAATCCTTCATACCTTCTCGAATATATGTGCTAATTTTAAGAAAACGCATGTAAGTATTGATACCAGCAAACAAAACCATTGATGAAAGCTGCGAATCATTATAAGATTTCTGTGACACTGGGAGAGCCCAAATTATTTTCTTCTTCATCAATATCTGGTCGGTTCCCTAAATTCCCTGATGACCGGATCTTCACTTTGAGATGTGAGCTCAACCATATTCATCGCATGGTCGAAGTTCAATTGCAGTTTGTCCAGCCTTTCTGGAGAAATTCAAAAATATTTGTAAATCCGAAAATGTCCAGATACTTTTGATCATATAGTGTTTGTGCAAGAACTATAAGTGTGCGACAGTGGGCTATGTGGATGATGGAGCTATATCTTATTACTCTCCATAAAATCTGCCAAAACGGCAGTTAATGTCTTTCCTTGAAAAATGTTTCCTAACCTTAATTTACTTTGCATAACGGAATTTTCATAAATTTTATTTTTTGAAGATTTTTATAATTTATATGATTAAAATTACGAAAATAAGTTATTCGGCCTTTTACCCCTTTTGTATCTTACGTAGAGTAGAGAAAGTATTGCAATCACCGAAAAAAATCGACCTCAAGATTTTAACGAATCTTCTCGTTTTAGACTTTTCATGCACCGAAAAAAATAGGAAGTCTGTCTGTTTATCTATCTGTGAACACCATAATTTAAACGAATGAAATCTGGTACGTGGTCAATGCACCAAAATCGTAGATTTCTATCAAATTTTAAGTGGAATACGTCAGCGGGAATTCTGTTTGTCTGTCGATCTCCATGCATGTGAATTTTATAACTCAACGACGCAAAAAGCTCTACAGCTGAAATTGGGTATACTTTATCATCAGAATTATAAGTTTTTGTCAAATTTTGGAACAAATCCATCAGTGGGGAGTCCCTTTACCTGTCGGCTTTCGTATCTGTGAACGCGATAACTTAAAAAAAACCCAAGAAGCTAGATGTATCAATTTTAGTATGTGATTTTTGCAGGAAAAATATAGAGCAGGAAATTATGGATCAAATCCATCAACGGGTAGACAGACTGTCTGTCTGGATAAATCAGATATGTAAAGATATAAGGACATGAAATTTGACATGTGGTCCATGGACCGTATATGTACTTCTGTATCAAATATTTGATCCAGAATATCTAAGAGAAAAATTCCAAAATTCATTTTCTTTGCTTTCTACTATAAGACGAAGCTAATCACAAAACGAACCGTAATATGGAAAGTCAAGGAGAACACACACTCTTTGGTTAATTGAATTAGGTATCACTAAATAATTCTTATCTCACTATTGAAACTGCCACTTTGAAGTAAAGAAAAATTTTTGCAACCAAAGAGGAGTTGCGGGTAGAAAATGTCTTAGAAACCCTTCTGTTAAAAGAAATTATTGACATTTTGGCAGATTTGAAGTACAGTCCTCAGTTACTCAGAAAACTGCCATATTGGCATGAATCTTTCGAAATTTAGAGAAAATGTTTCAAAAACTTTCGATAAAGAAATGCAGAATTAAGAATTCTTTTCCTGACGTCAGAAAAATTTCATACAAGTTTCTAACAAGTACAGCTATATGAGCTATACAATATCTTATTCTAGCACGTGTAGTATCTTACCTGCATTAAAAGTTCGTAAGTGGGTGATGCGGATATAGATAGGGAAGTTACCTTGCCTAGATTACCATAAACAAACAAAACCTCATATTCCAGAAATAGGTGAGTATGCCTTTCTTAAAAGTCGTTAGGAGTGGACACAAAGATTATGTTCTGTAGCTTCAGTTTGCAAATGATCAAATACTAAGAGATCTTGCACCTCATCAAAGAAAATCCGAAATGCATTCAGCTGTTTCTGTTGCAATAACTCGCAATTTCATGACTAAATGATTATCATTTTTGTATAAAGGAAATGTACATATATCCGCGTTTGAAGAAACTGCAGAAAATGCGCAATATTGTGAAACGTCTATTAAAAGCATAACAAGGTTCTTTACGACCCCATTTCAAATCTGCCTGAAAATTACAGTGGAATAAAAATTCGATATAACTTCAAGTATGAAATTTTCTCTCTTCTTCAGAATCTCTGAATCTTCAGAATTCAAAGAATCAGTATGCATCGTTTACCACTTTTAATTTTCAATTCATTGCATTAGCATTTGGCATTCACGTAGCATTAACACAGAACACTCAAAAAAGGTAAACATTTAGATTCTAAATTAATCATTAACAACGTTTTAGTCTTGGGGGTTTAGGCACATACTTATTCACTGGGTCATGTCTCAATTGAGTCTTACTCTTCACAAATCACACCACACGATGACGCTGTTCTTGTTGGTGGTGCGCATGCGTCTGTCTTTGGAGTGCAGCAAACGCATTTACTACAAAGTATAAATTAAAAAATATCGAAAATTAATTATTTTTACTACGCCATATTATAAAGCCTTTACTTCTCTCTTCGGTTTCTCTGTATCTTAAAAATATGAGGTAAAAACATATTTTCTCTTCGGTTTCTCTGTATCTTAAAAATAT
>BGPR01000161.1:864943-887275 GCA_013235015.1 Araneus ventricosus | reverse complement strand
ATATTTTCTCTTCGGTTTCTCTGTATCTTAAAAATATCAGGTAAAAACATATTTTGGAGAGGGAGAGAGTGAAACGCTGTTGTTCTATTTTTATTTGCTAACAGCTGAAAATCCTGTGTGGTGAACAAAAGACAACGGACTTTCTCCTGATCTTTCAAGTTCTACTATATTAGAACTTCAAGTATAATACCAACATGTGTTGGAGATGAAGAACTGAGACCAGGAAGAAATATGTCTTATGGAATGTAAAATGTTATGGCAAGCCATCCAAGTATTCGGTCAATTATCTACAAATATAGTGCCAAAAACTAAGCTATTTTTATGTGCTAAAGTGTGATGTGTCAAATGTGTGTGGTTGAGGGTGATACAGCACAAAATGTCTGGGTTTTCCTGAGTTTGTCCTGGCAGTAAATTTTCACTTGAACTTCATGTAGTCTACAAGTTAATTTTTTTTCAATCTCTGGATGGTATATTTGTTCTAAAAAATATGAGTCAAATAATGACTCTTCATTTCACAAATCCAGAAATTCCCGATTTGAGAAGGTAAAAAATCCGGATAACAATCACTCCTGTCATAACTACGATCTAAAGTCCAGTGAAATACTTTGCACTGTGGGAAACGAAACTGAAAGATAGCTAATTGCTTTTCTAAGATCTAATGAAAGTTCCTGTTGGATCGAATTAATACCAACTGGAGTTTCTACGGTAAGCAAACTGTAGGAAACCACAAAAGCTAAACAGGCAGTAACTGAAAACTGACAAATATATTTGTGTTAAAACTGCGAATAACACAAAAGAATTATTATTTGTACGTCAAATACAAGTATAATAAAAAGTTTTCTGCGACAATAAAGATGTTTCGATGAATATAAGTCTCAATTTTTTTTTATTACAGCTAATAATACAGACAGGTTTTTTTAATTAAGAATTTTTCCTGTGTGCCAGAAGTTGAGGATTTGAATCTATGTTGATTTTATGTGACTTCCGACGAAATGGAATTGAAAACAAATAAATATTTCCAAGTAAGCTAGTCAATTCTATTTTTATCTATTACAGATCATAAGATTTTTGCTTAATATTAGATAAGACTGATATACAAGCTTAATATTTAATGAAATGTAACACAATATATTAAAAGGATACAACAGATATACACACAGTCTGTGAATTTGTCTCACTATTACATCGGTCATTTATTGATTCAATTTCCAAATCCTTCCGTTTTGGTAGGTCATTTATTGACAGGTTGATTTCAGTTTGTGTTCCGATTTTAAAGCACTTTTCTTTATAAAATCCGTTAATTCGTAATGTCGAGACTATGCGAAATACCGAATTAAAAACACGTGTTGTTAGGTCGAAACTACTTCTTAACTAATTTAATTACTCTTGTCTGCAGGCTGCTTTATGCTACTTTGGACAAAATGTTTTGTCACTCTAATTAATACCATTTCAATACCAGTGAAGTAGACTTTAAATTTAATTGTACAGAGAAAAAAATGCATTTCCCACTGTTCTGAATTTTCAGAAAGAAAACGAAGGGCCTTTTCTTCTGAAAGTGAAAGGGAAACTTGATTGTTCAACTTTGTTCCACCTTTTTCATATATTTTTTCTAGCTCCCTTGGTACTTTTAGCAGATTTATTTTTCATAATTCAGTTGCTGAATTACCCTTACGCAACTAAATGAATTCTATCACGAAAGGATGTCGAAATCTTAGATAGGCTACGAGAACGACATTTGTGTTAGGACATTACTGTAAACCAGAGGTTCCCAAACTTTATTCCCTCACGTACCCTTTGATTAATCTTTATACTTTCGCGTTCCTACTGTCATATCCCCACCATCACCAACCATCCGTCTATGCAAAGAAGTCTTTATCAATAATGTTTAGGGCTTATGTTATCTTAAGAGTCAAATGAACTCGAATTAATAACATCTGTTGGACTTATTTTTGATTTTACATTTTAGCCCACTTTTGCAATAGTATTAGCTCAACGCCAAAACAAATGAAATTAGTATTGTAATGATTTTGCTTTAACTTATAAAGATGGTTAAAAATCACACTATGCATAATAATCAACTTTTGAAGTAGTCTAGCTATTAAATGTTAAGTATTAACTTGGGGAAACAAAATTCTGTAACTTTTTAAATTTCTTATGTTTTCTTGTTTCCGCCATTCCCAACTTAGATTTCCCGTATCCCCAACTGTTCCTTCGCGTACCCTCAGGGGTATGCGTACCACAGGTTGGGAACCTCTGCTGTAAACAATTTTTTCCCCTACATTAGTAAAAGGATGCTTCAGTCTCCACAACTTTTCACAAGCCACTTCCACTGACTCGCCCATAGGGTTTAGAGTTCACAAGGATGGACGGGAGTCTCCATAGGTTTAACATGCAGCACACCTTCTCATGTGAAAGACCTTTGGAAAGTGTGGGACACAGTAACCGAAATCGGCATCGAAATTGAAACAGAGCCAGCTTATCGCAGCGGTCAAAATTTAAGTACAGTAATCACTTTATCCGACATTTCGTTGTCATCAACAATGACTATTATTATTATTATTATTAATCCATCGAGACCAGATATGGTAGTTCAAATGTGTAGTGCTCAATTCTTAGTTATTAATTAGTTCTCAATTTTCCTCCCCCTCAATTGGAGAGAAATCGGCTTTATAGCAAGCATACGTCTCAAACATATCTTTCTACTAAATCTAAACCAGATATGGTTTACGGTTATGCAAAATACTCTCTGCGTAAAGAAGAATTGCAGAAAGGAGAGAAGAAAACAGTTTAAATTAAAAACAACAACAATTAGCACACAAAGTATACTGAAAAAAATCTTCAATGAATGTCTTAAGGTATCCAATTGGTTTAAAATCGTCGTTTTTGATGAAATTATTTAAAAAAAATTATGTGACTTAATTTTTTTTTAGACTGTTTAATAAGCTTTCTAAAACTGTCCCACTTTTTACTCTACGTGAATTACAAATGGAGTTATAGCTCTTTTATTACCGAACTGTAAGCATTATTTTAAGTTGCATGAAAACTTTAAATGCGTTTTCTGAGAAATGATATTTTTGAGGAAAACTGTCGACCGTAACAGTGATTTCTCAAAACATTATTCAAGTATTGATATGAAATTTTCTGAGATTGTTTTCTGTAGTATGCTTGATGTTTTCCTCTAAAAACTAAGGTCAATTTTAAAATTAAGTATTATTTTTAAGTGTTTAAATATAAACGAAAAACATTTTTTATGAAAAATTACCAGTTTAGTAACTATGTTCAGCTATATCTCAAAACTATTTTGAAGTACAAGAAAGATTTTAGAGCATAACACAGATAACTGTCATAAAAAAATGTACTCCTGCAAGGATTTATGTATATTTATAATACGATTTTGATTCTGTCGATTTTTTTTGCAAATATTTTAGTCATTTTCTTCAAATTTCTCAGTTTTAAAAAATATATATTATTTTGAAAGCTTAATTTTACAATATTTTCATAGTTTTAAAACATATGTTATATGAAAAATAACATTAAAAAATATATATAAGTTATTTTTTAAAAAAATGTCTCCGAACACAGTCGGATACCTTAATAGCTGGAGGAAGGGAGAAAAGTCTTTCTTAATCAATGATGATATCATGTCTTCGTTCATATAAGATTTTCATAATATTCATGAGTCTTGCCAGGCATCTTTTGTTGGCCTTTCACTCCAGGTCGATAGGTTTTCAGCACTGGTCTTCATGAAATGAAAGGGTCTTGTCACTGGGCAATCTGTTGCGTACTGGTCTGGATCACCCTCATCACCGCAAATGGAACGATCATGTGAACATAAACTGAACCTGTAGAGATAGGTCACGAAGGGTCCATTCCTGTGATGAGCTGATTTATTTTTGAATTGTATGAGGCTCGATTGATGTTAACTTGAGGTACGAGAAGGAAGGTTCGCCGTCCGTTTCCGAAGGGTTCCATCTATCCTTCCAGATTTCAATGGAACACTTTTTGAGATTTTTAAAAAGCAAGATTTTGGAACATCGACCTTGATGTTGAGAGTACTTCCATGAATAGCCCATATGGCTTCCGTAATACACCCGAATGTCCTTTAACTCAGAAGATGAAAGCTTCGGTTGTTAAGGAGCTCCAGATGTTCAGGATTTCCCGACTAATAGTTGAGATTGGCTGAGGAGACACAAGAGCTTTCAGGGACGATTGATTGATTGATTTCAGGGATCTGTATGAATGGTGCATTTTGCCAGGGACTCTTGTGACAACCAACACATGACTTTCTCTCAATGTTACAATGTTAGCCTGAGAAACACTATTATTATCATCTAATTTGGTCCATCATCTGTGATGAATAAAACCATGGCGTAAGACAGAGAAAGCAGAGGCAGTTCCCTTGTCAGTTTTTGAACCGTCGGTAAAAATTTAAAATTCGGTTTTGTCTATGCGCCAATTTTCTTCAAGAGAGATCGGAATTGATTTATGTACAGGATGAAGAAGACCGCGTGTTGGAGTTTCGTACAGAGGTTCCCAGGATCTTCCAAAGCAATTGAGTTGAAGCTCCAAAGGAGATGAATCTGAATTTGTTGAAAATCAAGAATTAAAAGATATACTCTCTGTCTGTATGTCTTCAAGATCAGTCTGACACTTGACGGCAGGAGTTAGTTATTGTTGCTGGAGACACCAATCCGATTTGACCGTAGTGGTAGTAAATCTCGTGGTTAATCTTTCGTTCATTTTTTTATGCTTCAGTAAGCCAAAGTTTTATTTGTGGTTTTATGTAAGGTTGTTTCATTCGAAGACTAAACGGAAAAGAATTTTTGTTTCAATGGGACGAGCGTGAAGAACGTCTTAGTGAAATCAGTGATGTTAAAATGATTCATAAGGATGGAATAAATACTATTGAAGCCGCCTTGAAATACATCTAACAGCAAGAGGAAGTCCCAAGTATGCACGTGATGATTTTCATGAGGTGTAACAGCTAGAAAATGTAGCTCTGCAGAGAAGCACCTTACTATCACAAACGCAAAAAAAGAGAAAAACTGTTTTATCTTTATGGATGAAGTTTAGCAAATGTTTTTATCATCAGATTGTAGATGTGTATCATGTTTTGGTGCAAATCTGTCTTGAGGTTGATCATCTCTCGGTTTGTCTATGTGAATGTGGTAACTCAAAACTGCAACGACTTAGGTGAAACGAATTTTGTATGTAGTCTTGCGATCAAACGTGTAAAGATGTGTCGAATTTTGGGTCCAAACGGTCGATTTAGGTACATTAAAAACTCTGTTATCTATTTGGATCTCAATATTGAAATAGTGGATGGTCACATTCAGAGGATTTCAGGAATCTCTTTGAATGAAATAATCAACCACCCATAAAACAGAACATTCCATCAAACTTTCTTCACTTAAAGCAGAGAGAAACACTGATATTCTTACGCCACAACGAAGTGGTCACTCTCATTGAAGCCACCATAAGAAGATTTCTCCTTCAAATGCAATAGACAATCATTTCCAGCGACTAGTTGCATCTTTTCGAAAGTCATGGTGTTATTGATCTTCTATGCAACTAGATTTGCAACTCCTTTTACAAGAACTGTGTCAATCAACTAACAGTTAATAACTGATGGCCTTTCCTTTATTACTTTTTCCTAATTATTTCATTACAGTCTGAGACCAACGTGGCTCGGGTAATCTCATGCAGAGTAAAGGCATAGTACTTGCACAAGATGTGATTTTGTAATCCTTTTGAATAATAAATATGAACTCTGGTGATAAATGTGCTTGGTTTCAATCTTCGGCAAAGAATTAAAAAGGGTTTTTTTCGACTTCCTTGTGTTCTTAGCAAAAACTGCAGTTTACAAATTGAGATATTGCCTTGACAATATTTTAGCTCCGATTTAAAAAAAATTAAAAGTAGTAAGCCTGCTTAAAGACAATATAATAATCCTGGCAATCATCTATATGCTTCCCCTCGGGTAAGCTACGGATAGTTTGTGACTGTAATGGGAGTATAATTATCAGTATATATGCTATCAACAATTAAAGAGGCAACCAAGCATAAATTTAGAAGGAGTTTCTTTAAGCCTTTTCTGGGGAATTTATTGAATGAACCGTTCAGAGCTGTAGGGACGTTGTTTCTGGATTTGGAAAGGAGATCTTAGCTGAAAGAGCAGTGCTAGAAAGCTGTTGGAATAGTGCTTCTCGCGATTGGTTTTGTGACTTATATTTATTTCTCCAAGGAGTAAGAACTAGAGTGCAAATGGAATGTTTTATAGTCGATCTTTGCTGTTTTTTACGACATTTTAATTCACCTTTCCGTCGAAAGTTCAGTGGAAAATTTACATCGGTATAGGATATACTCTGGCTAAGGTCAAAAGGACAGATCGACCTTTTATCGGAAGAGAATCTGATAATACATACTTTCTACTTCTGTATCAGAAATTACGTGGAAGCAAAGTAAAGAAATTCGAAAAAATATAGACTGCATATGAGATAAAAAAAATAAATAAAAATATAGAGCTATAACAGTGAAAAACCTTTAAAATACACATTGGCAAGAATTTTCTCCAGGCATCACCATTCTGTCCAAAGACAATCCCCCTTTTCATTAATTCCCTTTTCTTTCTGCCTTTCATCCTTACTACCGTGGGCCCCAAATCCGGACTCGAGCAAGTATAAAAATTGCAGATGTTACCTCTAAGTTTGTACGAATGAAATAATAAACATAGTTTTAAAAATGGAAAGAAAAAGGCATAAAAAAGGCTAACAGATAGACACACACATTGTAGGAAGAATGAGCGCATTAAAGGCACGCCGCTAAATATGCTCCCATAAAAACTTTTCCGTGGCACCCGGAAAATTTTTACGACCCTGATCCTCTAGTGGCGAGACCCCCCTTTCATCCTCCCGCCCCCCTTCCTCCCCAGAGTTGGAAATTTCGTGCGATGGACGGATCAGGTCTAAGACGCAGAAAGATCATCAAAAACGAAGGGGGATCTCTTCTCTGCGCTTCCATTATCTTTTTCTTTATGTTTTCTTCTTTTACAATTTTATTATCTTTTTCTCAAACTCTCGGAATCCATCTTTATGATGTCCTTCTGGGCGTACATACGTTTCGCAATTCCATAAGCGCAATTAATTCGCATCGCACCTGAGTTGGAGTTTTAAGTGAAGAGGGAGAAAAAAAAAATGTAGGTGGTCGGTTTGAGATTAAGTTTTCAGAGAACAGAGAAATGAATTTTTGGCGGGTTTTTACGACCGACAGCTCTCTAAATGAAGCCCTTTATGTGTCCGGGTGGTTGGAAAACGTGCCGGACTTGTAAAAATCGCATTATGCATCGGTAATAACGAGTTTGTGATTATGACATTTATTGAATTTGAGCTTCCGGCTTTGTCTGCCACAAAGGAATGAAATCTTCCTTTTTTATTCGTTACTTAAACTAGAGTGAAGAAAGGAACAGAACTCAGCTGCATTCCCTTAAATATAACTTTAATGTTTTGAAAACTTTAAAAATTGTGAAAAAGTGGCAATATTTTATAATTATTGATTTTTTTGTATTTGTGGCCATTTTAAAGATTCAGTTTTGTCAAATTAAGGCCCTGATTTAAAGCTACAAAAGGACTATTTCGGGGCGAACCTCGTGATTCTGAACAGTTTTATGTACCACAGTGGCCTGGTGGTAAAGTCTCGGTTTTGGGACCAGAGTGGTCCATATTCTATAGAATGTAAATAAAGATAGTTATGCTGATTTATCTTTTACATTTCTTATTAACTGCAAGAAACAAAAAGAAAGAAATTGGAAATTCATATACAAAAAGCCAGAGAAAGCGGTTATGAACCTATATAAAATTTTTCCACTGATCAGTCAAAACATTATTATAAGATGAAGATAATCATCAACTTATTTTTTTATTACGAGTGAATATTTTCTAGCATAAATCGAAGAAAACTGAGAAAATGCCTTTTATGGCAAACTTTTCTCCAATGGCATTTAATAAAATGGAGATATCTTCATTTGAGCTGATTTTATGAATGCTTCGATTTGGAGCTTCTGATATCAAATTTTTTGATTATTCTGATGCCTAATTTTTTGATTATTCTGATGCCTAATTTTTTGATTATTCTGATATCTAATTTTTTTATTATTCTGATACCTAATTCTTTGATTATTCTGATATCTAATTTGTTGCTAAGTCTCATCATATCATTTTAGATTACTCACTTCATCATATCTTAATTGATTTGAAAAACAATTCTTAGTTCTTTATGGTTATCTTAGTGCAACTGGATAGTCGAGAATGGATTTAGTTTAGTTGGAAATAAAACTTCAGACTTTCCAACGCCTTTTTATTTGTGTTATTTTCTATCGTTCTCCAGAAAATCTGGTTACCAACATTTCATATTTTTAAATTACATGTTGTATACGATCGATGAGGACGGAAAATTATTTATAAATAATTTATTAATTCGCAACCACTAATACATCTGGTAATGCTTAAGTTTTAATGGCATGCCTCTAAAATCTGTGCCATGAATTCCTAAGGGTTATGTTTATTCCAGGTTGAAGTTCGCTAATTTAAAGTCTTAATGAAATCTTTATAATTGTAAAACTAATTCATTCTTAGTTATCTTAACAATGAGATGACAGTGAAGTAATTTATAATTCAAAACTACCGAAGTATTAGCATATTGGATAGCTACCTCTCTTTCACATTAAAGAAATTTACATGCAGAAGAAATAAAACTGGCGTGTCATTTATCGTAGATATAAATCAATCATTCTGCAGAATCATTCAACAGTAAAAACCACGACCTGCACCGGAGTGGGAAAAAAAGCATGCACTCGAAGCTGACTCTGCAGTAAAAAAGGCATAATTATTTCTTATCATCCACGATTGCTTCTACACCGCAAAAATCCAACTCTTATGAAATTAAAAGGTAATCAAAAATGAAAAAAGAATCCATCCCAGCTCGGCTTAACAACTCTAGCGTAATTTAAGCAGACATCATCAGCTCGCCATCCCTGTGTAGAAACAAAGCTCTGCAAAAGAGAAGCTGTCTCATCTTCGCAAAGGATGTATGTCACTCCAGATGATATCGCGGCATCCGAAACACAGGTGTGGCCTTTTCCCCACCCATGGTATCAAGATACGAATCTTCAGCCATCTCCTATCAGCACGCATGGAGTGGAGCTGGTTCGATCCGTCTGTACCGTCCCCTCGCTTGACGCTGATGTTTTGTTTTCGTAAGAGAACAAATGCACCAACACAGAATGAATAGGAATTAAATAGGCAGCGGCGCTGGATATGAATAAATGAAAAGGGTGCTTATGAATTGGGCTTCATTGATTTCTGTACTGCATAATGTATTGGAGATGAAAGGGAAATGGGACTGCGTGGTGCGCGCTGTTGTATTTTAACCACACAAGGAGAGAACTACTGTTCCCTGGACAGGTTTAGAATTTTATGTTTAATCCATAGAATTTTTTTAATCAGGGTTTTTTTAAAAAATGGGTTTCGACCTCCCATGTGGTCGCGCAACATAATTTTGGAGTCGCAAAAACTGAGAGTACTGATTTTTGAACATTTTTTTAATATTAATATTCAACAATAATTAAGAAAAATATCTCAGTTAAGATGATTCATTACAATTGCGCAAATATTTTTCTTAAATAAGATTTTTCATTTATGATTAATAAATGCTTCATTAGCGTTTTTTTTTGTGCCAATTTATACAGAGGGTCTCGAAAGAATTTTGGGACCCAAAGTAGGATATAGTTTTCTGACCACTTAGTTATCGTGTTCAACCATTAGAAATACATGGAATTATCATATTTTTGAATTTTTAATCTAAAATTAAATCAAACCGTAAATTTCTCAAATCTTCCATGAATTTTTAACTGAATCAATACGAAAATATCTGGCTTGTTGTATGTCGTCTTTAATCTTGCTTATTATATGTTTGAGTTACGTGTTTGCAAGCTCACGCTATGCTCTACCCATTGAAACATTTCATCCAAAATTAGATACAAATCTACAATTTCCATGTGCGGATCGTCATGTGCTAAAATTCTGGCTTGTTTTTGAATTATCACTTTCACAAATAGAGACAAACAGAGAACTACAACAACTCTGCCTACCCTTACGGTATCCGACTGGTTTAAAATCGTCGGTTTTGATGAAATTATAAAAAACAATTTTATGACTTAATTTTGTAGCCTGTTTAATCGGCTTTCTAAAACTGTCTCACTTTTTACTCTACGTGAATTACAAATGGAGTTATAGCTGTTTTATTACCAAACTGTAAGCATTATTTAATGTTGCACGAAAACTTTAAATGTGTTTTCTAAGAAATGATATTTTTGAGGAAAACTGTCGACCGTAACAATGATTTCTCAATAAGTTATTCAAGTATTGATATGAAATTTTTTGAGATTGTTTTTTGTAATATGCTTGATGTTTTCCTCTAAAAACTAAGGTCAATTTTAGAATCAAGTATTATTTTTAAGTGCTTAAATATAAACGAAAAGCATTTTTTTATGAAAAATTACCAGTTTAGTAACTATGTTTAGCTGTATCTGGAAACTATTTTGAAGTACAAGAAATATTTTAGAGCATAACACAGATAACTGTCATAAAAATGTACTTCTGCAAGGATTTATGTACATTTAGAATATGATTTTGTCTATGGCTGTTAGCGTAAGGCAAATATTTTAGTAATTTTTCTTCAAATTTCTCAGTTTTTTAAAAAGAATATTATTTTGAAAGCCTATTTTACAATATTTTCATAGTTTTAAAACATGTGCAGTTGAAAAATAACATTCAAAAATATATATAAGTTATTTTTCAAAAAAATGTCTCCGAACACAGTCGGATACCTTAAGGGTATAATGTCAAATACATGTTCGCTTTCATAAATGCACGAATAGAACCAAACCATATGCCAAATTTAATTTTTCAGATCGTTGCATTTTTGAGTTATCGTGTTCACATGCACACGAATGGGCAATCAGACAGATTTCCCGTACATGAATTTGATGGCAATCTATAGTTTGGGTCTAAAGACAGGGCACCGAATATCCGACAAGTTCATTACGTCTTTGTGTTATCGTATTCACAGATAGACTGACAAATTTCCAAATGATATTTTTTTTCGTCCAAATTCATCAGAAGCTTGATGGTTAAATTGCTGGCGGCTGCGATATTTGCTCTTTGTGTACTTCGTATATGAGGAAGTAAAAATCCTCATCGTATCATTGCAGTTATTTGCGGTTTCTGAAAAGTTAATCATAGCTATAATACTTACTATACAGGGTGCCCACTTAAGTCCCTTACACCCTCCCTCCCCCCTTAACTTCAGAATAATGGCATCTATAATCATGAAAGTGGCGGTTAGGTGTAGTAAGACAGTTTACAGCTCCACCTGACAGCAAACTGCGGAATAAGCATTCGAAATCTCGAAAACGATACGATACAGAGAAAAAAGTCAATTTCGAAGTTGTAGAGCATGCTCGATTTAATACAAAAAAAAACACCAACAACTTGAAAACTTTAATGCTTAGAACAGAAGGCTTTAAACGCACATTTGTTTATTGGCGATTTCCAGCATGTTACGTGGCAAAACATGCTAGAAATTGTGGAATTCAAACTGTTCTCCGCCAGCTACAATACACATTTAGACCCTTGTTTGACTTTCAAGTTGCACATTTTTTAGCATATCGTTTGGCATTTTTGTACAGGCAACAGAAATACGTTATCGAAGGTCCTGTAATGTTGCAGAAAGATAGTATACTCCTGCTCTTTGAAGTATCTCCACAGGAAAAAAGTATAATGGGGCCATTTTTGTCCGAAATATAACATTTTCTCCTTTTTCCCATGTTTTATGACGTTACAGTTTCAGAAATCACTAATAAACAAATGCGAGTTTTAAGTGTTCTGCTTTTAGCATTGACGTCAGCACGATATGTTTTCGTACGAAATCGATAATGTTCTATAACGTTGTAACTGACTTTTTTGCCCTATATCGTACCGTTTTCGATATAGGCACGATAATAACGCAGTTTTCTGCCAGATGGCACTGTAAGTAGTCTCATAGCATAGCTCACAGCCACTTGACCTAGACACCACTATCATGACTATTGCTGTCGTCGTTCTGAAATTAAAGGGGCGTGTAAGAGACTTAAATGAACACTTACTTTATATTCCTATAACATTTCTGTTGTCGACATCCCTTTTTCTCAACTAATACAAAGCCCGCAGTGAGGAATAAAGTATCACTGGATAGGATTTTTTTACCGAACTTCAATGATAGCATACTCACTTTGCGTTAGAATACATTATTTGTTTCAAACTTTGAGTTAAAAGAAAATTTAAGTTACAAGAAAAATTCTATAGGAAACAGAAATTATTTCTGCTCCTTAGTATTTGAAATCATGCCGAGGAAAAAATCTTGAAGGAGTGAATGATAGCCTTCGCTACGAAAGACTGGCGAAAAACCAGATGTCTGACCAAAGACAACAACTGTTTGCAAGACTGAAAAACTATCAAATAGCATCCAGTCAGAAGAATCCATCAACCACAACCTCAAACAACAGGGTATTGAAACAATGGCAGTAGAGAATTCGACAAAACCAGCACATTTTCAGAACTGAAGTGGTTGAAAATAGATATTGAAAGAGAGATCAATACAAGCTCCAAATGTTGCAGTGTTATGCAAGACTTTTGCAGAATGCAAAACACTATGTTGGTCGCATGGAAAAACTTGCAAATATTGTGGTGCAAAATTCCTTTTTAGAAGAATCAGAAGGATCGTTATCCCTTTGCTGTCAGAAGAGTAGGGTTAATTTACAAGAAGTTGCTTTTTGTGATGAACTTAAAATTTTGCTTGGGCGTAAAAATGACTTAACTAAAAATTATTTAGACAACATTCGCCAATTTAATTGGGCTTTTGCTATGGTTTCTTCTCAAGTAAATTCAGTACATGTTCTAAGACTTTGCGCATTTTATTTTCATGAACAAAAATCATGGACAAATGTATCACACTATCAGCGGCTTGCAGGCCCCTGAAAGTCATAATCTATGTTGCGCTGGAATATTTATTATGGATTCTGCCGAGGCTTTAGAGCAACGACTCTGAAATGTTGTAAATGCACACTATGACGAAGAAATAATGGCCATACTGCAGGAATAGGTACATCACAATCCCTTTGCACAAATATTCAAAATTGTCAAGAATTACACGGTGAATGCTCCAGATGTACAGTTACATTTCACAATAGAAGATGCTTCTGATACAAAAAAGTATAAAAAGAACTGGATTATTCTAGTCTGATGCTGCATTTATTCATATATAACTAAATTTAGCGTTGCCAAGAATCACTAAATCTAAAAATATTTTTATATCAATTTCCGGAAATGACAAACAAAAAGTTCAAGATAATTACATTCTGACATCCAATATTGCATACAAAGAGAGAACTGTAAATTGTAAATACTTTCACACCAATAAATTTTCCTTGCTATTTTGTGTATACACTTCGCTGAGTATTTAATTTCAACAACCGAACGAAAGATTTAAAAAATTCCGGGGGGATTGAGGGGCTTACCATTGACTGACTGGCTAACTCATCACAAGATCTTTCATACCACTACTGCTAGAAGCTTGAAATTCGGCAGGTAGTTGCCTCCTGGATAGTATGTTCTTACAAAGGAATTATTCTTCAAAATCGCAGTTAAATTTGCCATTAATTATAAATTATCCGACATTTTAACAGAGCAATAACTTCAAAGTTTACTGTCGTACAAAATTTATTTTTACATCAATTTTTTAAAAAATTATCTTTTAATACTATCAATTTCATTTCTATGCGATTCTTTTGATTTCAACAATTTTTTTCAATATTAATTTCAAACGCAATTTGTAGCAACTCTTTTTACTTTTTCGTATACGAAGCATACAAACAGGAACTTTTTATTCCTCAAGAAATTCGACCTCGACATTTCGATGAATCTACGTTTACTTCTTCGAGTGGAAAAAGAAACATGTTTTGGGATTATGTCTGCCTGTCTGTGAAAATAAAAAGCTCAAAAACGCAAACAGCTAGAAGGCTGAAATTAGGTATATAGCTTCTACACCAAAATTATAAACGGTGTCGATTTCTGAACGAAATGTCAAATAGGAACTATGTCTGTCCGTCTGTATGCATGTAGGGGAGAGTGGGGTAAAACCGGCTACACTTGATTCTGACGCTTTATTTTTCCTATCACGCAGGCAGATACTGAATTACACTGTACTGTTTAAGAAAATGAAACAGTCATAGTGGCGTGTTGTAGCTGTTGAATGCACTGATTCTGTGAAGGTTTATTTGTTTTAAGACGTCAGCTCTCTAATGTTCGTTTGATTTTAAACTACCATTCCTTAAAAATCATTACAGTTATAAAAACTATATTTAGTCTAGCTTATTATACTCTTACTAAGAATTTATACCATATCAAACAATAAGGATTTACTCCCAATAATTACGCAGTTTTACAACGTTTTCTATAACTTCTGCACTTGGAGTAAAACCGTGCAGAAAAGGGGTCTTACGCATGCCCACATCCTGATATGGCTAAAAGAGAAAATACGCCCTGGAGATGTAGACAGTGTTATCAGGGCGGAGATTCCCGATGTACAACAAGACCCTATTCAGTTCGAAATAGTTTCAAAACATATGATCCACGGTCCTTGTGGTGCCCTAAAAATGAAATCCTTGTGCATGAAAGATAAGAAGTGTATAAAACGATACCCAAGAAAAATGATCTGCGAAACACAGACGGCTGAGGATGATTACCCACTATACAGACGACGAAAGCTCGAACAAGGAAGCCATACAACAGTTATAAATTTAAGAATCGACAATAAATATCATGAAGTTCAAATAGACAATCGTTGGGTTGTACCTTACTCGCCTATCTTGTCGAATATCTTCCAAGCACATATCAATGTCGAATATTGTAACTCTGTCAAGTCAATAAAATATATTTGTAAATACATCAACAAGGGTAGTGATACGGCTGTTGTAGAAATTAACAATGCAACAACAGGACTCAATGATGAAATAGCAAGGTACCAAATGGGCCGATACATTAACAGTAACGAAGCAGTTTGGCGAATCTTGCGATTCCCCATTCATGACCGGTACCCAACTGTCGTTCATCTTAGCGCACATCTAGAAAACGGCCAACGTGTTTATTTCGCTTCTGATAATGCTCACAATACTCAACCACCAGTTACAACATTAACAGCCTACTTTAAGCTCTGCCAAGAAGATACATTCGCAAAAACATTATTGTACATAGAGATTCCTAAATATTATACTTGGAATAAGTATAAAAATAATTTGGTAGGAGGAAACAAGGTACTTCCTTTCCAGGACATTCCGATGTATTTGAATCTGATGAATTAGGACGTGTATACACGGTTCACCCAAATAACGCCGAGCGTTTTTTATCTCCGTCTGTTACTCCATACCATCAGGGGACCCACTTCTTTCTTAGATTTAAAAATTGTTGAAAGGAAGGTGTGCGAAACATAGAGAGAAGCATGTATAAAACTATAGGCTTACTAGAAGACGATCAATATTGGGACCTTTCAAGAGGCATCTGTCACACGATTTCCCCCCTCAATTACGGGATTTATTTGCCCTTATTATTACAACCTGCGCATCTTCAAAGCCCTCAAGCCTTTGTCAAAAATACAAAGAAAGACTTCGTGAAGATATTTTGCATCAAAAACAGAGGGAGAATCCAGATTTACATTACGTTCCTCAGATTTACAACGAAACTCTCACACTGCTTGAAGATAAGTGTCTATCAATTTGCGGGAAAACATTGCTTCAGCTTGGATTACCCGTCCCAACAAGACAAGCACACCATACTCTGGATAGAGATTTGCTACGAGAAGCTAACTACTATATCAATATTTTACAACATATGGTGGAAACAAATAAACCTCTACTAACAGAAGATCAGCGAACGGCTTATGAAGCAGTGAGAAATTTGATTGCTGAAGGGAAAGGTGGCATTCTCTTCCTAGACACCTCTGGTGGAACTGGAAAGACCATTATAATAAATTTGATCCTTGCTGAAATTCGATCTAAACGTCATATAGCTCTTGCCGTTGCTTCGTCAGGAACACCTTCCACACTTTTGGTTGGTGGTCTCACAGCTCATTCAGCGTTACAGTTACCACTAAAGTTAGCTCAACCTGAGAATCCTATATGCAATATAAGCAAAAGTTCTGGTAAGGCGACTGTTCTACGAACCCGCAAACTTATCGTTTGGAATGAGTACACAATGTCAAACAAAAAAGGCTTTTGAAGCTCTTGATCGAACTATGCGTGATGTCCGAAATGACAATAGAATTATGGGAGGAGTTGTTGTCTAACTGTCAGGAAACTTTCGTCAAACTCTATCTGTCATTTCAAGTTCAACGCCAGCGGACGAACTAAATGCATGCCTCAAAGCCTCAGAACTTTGGCAA
The DNA here is from genome assembly GCA_013235015.1 of Araneus ventricosus. NCBI lineage: Eukaryota > Metazoa > Arthropoda > Arachnida > Araneae > Araneidae > Araneus > Araneus ventricosus. The sequence goes on along the minus strand of BGPR01000161.1, from coordinate 870,748 downwards.
TACGTCCAAAGGATAACATTAACCACTAACAGGCGAGTGCACCTTCTCGGTGATATCTTTTCTGAAAACTTTTGAAAACAAATCCTTAGCCTGGGTAAGGGAAAACTGCCTACAAAATCCGCATCAGATTTATTTTATATTCCATCTGATTTTTGTGTGTCAGTACCATCTTTAAAAAAATTAATACGTCACGTCTTTCCAGACATTTCAAACAAATATAAGCTTCACCATTGGCTTTGTGAACACGCAATTTTAGCTCCTAAGCATGAAAATGCTAATAAAATAAATGAGACTATCCTGAAAAAATTACCAGGAAATTCTATTACATATAAATCTGTTGACGCTGTGATGGATAAAGAGCAGATTATATACTATCCTACAGAATTTTTGAATTCTTTGAATCCACCTGGAATGCCACCATACATGTTGAATCTAAAAGTTAATTCGTCCATCATGTTACTCAGGAATTTAGATTCATCAAGTTATGCAATGGGAAAAGACTTTGTGTCAGCAAGCTTATAAACAACGTAATTCAACAAATATTCTAACAGGCAATAATAAAGGAGAGAGCGTTTTCATTATTTTCGTTTCCTCTTTTCCTAAGTGATATGCCGTATGAATTTAAACGCCTTCAATTTCCAGTTGGTCTTGCTTTCGCAATAATAATAAATAAAGCTCAAGGTCAATCTCTTAGAGTTGCCGGTATCAACCTATAAACTCCATGTTTCTCTCAAGTCCAACTATATGTTTCAAGTTCTAGAGTGGGAACTCCAAGGAATCTGTACATATATGTTCCAAAGGGAGAGACTAAAAATGTCGTTCATCAGAAAGCTCTAGAATAGCTATGCAAGGCTCTTATTCATTTTTAAAATTGATTTGTAGCTGTAAAGAAATCTTTGCACATTCTATCGTGGTGTTCGACTTTAACAAAAAATAAATGATTATTATAATTTTTACAATCAGTGGTCATCTGATATTTCTGTCTAATTCAACCCAACGTCGAATGTCTCTTTAAACCTTATAGTTAGCAATTAGGTGTGAAAAGCTGTTGTACCCATAGTTCCACTCACATTTACCTATTCTGCAAGCATGGAAGAAAAAGCAAAAACACAGATTCTATTATGTCGCACACACACGTATACTTTCGAGTTGTTATATTCAACTCTTAATAGTATTTTTCGGTGTAAGATGAACAAATAAATGAGGACAGAGCCGCTGGTAAAACGGCTAGTAAAATAACTAAAAAAGTGCAGTGAACAGGATCAGTGAATTCAATTATGTACTGTTCCAAAATATACATACTCGATTCTTTTTTTATAGGCGAAGCTAAGCCTTAAAGTGCCATACTGTGGAAGTATATAAAAATGTCGAGTAGAGCACAACCGGTACTATATAATCAGCATAGCTGGTGTTGCAGTAACGAATTGATTACTCTGTTATCTAGAGTTTCGTTTGAACTACAGTAGATTTTCAGTAATCTGGAAAATGTATTAATAGAAGTTCATTAACCCCGTGAGCCCTATACCGCCTCAAACCGCCCCATTCGACAGAGGCCGGACTCAGGCGCTTTCGGGCGCCTGAGTGAATTTTACGGGAGAAAAGTGGTTCATTTCTTTGTTGACAATTGATCGCCCAAACTTGGGTGTCGTCCTCCTGGAATTTCTGTAAGGAAAGGAAGGATTTCATTTTGTTTTCGTGAACCAAAATTTACTTCTGTTTTTGAGGTACTAGAATTCTCACTCTAGCCGGGTTCAGAGAGTTAAGAAAATGCATCTTAATAGCAAAAACTATGTTTATTGTACAAATGGAGCAAATTACACAAAAAATTATACTATACATAATAAATATTTCATATTATAAATTAAAATTCTATTATGTACGTCACACCGAGGTCGTTGAAATCCGTATACAGTGACTTGTTTTCCCTTTAACGCTTTCCCTCTACAAAGCAAAGGGCCTCGGTGACTTACTGGTAATGTCTCGTCTTCGGGGCCGGAAGGCTGTAGGTTCGAAACCCGGTTCCACTAAAGATACGCCGTGCGGGCCTATTGCTTTTTAAATCATGCACAGGGGACCAAACGTCCTCCCGCTGGTGTGGTGTGGAAACTTGGAGAGAGGGGCGCCAGCTCAGGCGGCTAAATCTCGGTTCAAAATTATGAGGTTTCTCACTAAAAATCCCTTGTGTTGCTTTGAAACGAGACGTTGATATAGCTAAACTAAATTAAGCACTATTCTGAACAATCTGGAGATCCTTATTTAAAATTAAATGACTACCATATGCTGCTACATGTTGAGATCTGTTTTCTTCAGCTAGGAATAATTACTTGTAAGCAACATCTGTATCTTGACTATTATTGAGACTTCAGACAGTTATTGACACCCTTATCCTTATTTTTAATAAATTAGCTTCCATGTCCATTTCATCTAACCTAAGGTAGACGGTTAAGAGTAAACTAAATATGAATGAAGGGATGTCAATACCTGTGGTGTCAATCATTCATCCATAGGGTGTGAAGAAACGATTTTACAGAATACCTTCCAAGGATTAAATTAGAGTAATTTAGAAGAGTTATAGAGAATTACAGCTTGATTCAACTATTTTTACGATTTTTCCATAAATTTATTGAATATATATTTCCTTAAGGGTTTCTTGTTTACCCTACATATACTGCCCGAAAGTTCTCTCTATCGTCCACTGTTTCATATCGTCCAATTCAAGCTGTTGTTTGGCTGATTTATTCCCAAGTGAAATGAACTATTTAACTCGGCGGTTTCCGGTCATTGGGTCCGCTGTCACCACTTCCTTCACGACGCATATCTTTTTGTGCATGTCTATCCCACCAGATAATAGTCTGGTATCGCAGATGCAGCTTGCGAGAGGCCATTGTCCCTCGACTGGTAATGCGTTTCGCAAAGTTTCTTTGCGCAGTTCCCAAACTCCTTCGGAAATTTCTTCCCTGCTTAGTGATGCGGTACAGTTAGCAACTCTTGTCCGGTGGCGGACACTTAGTATGCACGGCACACGGCCCGCCACTGTCCCTCCAGGAAAAGACCGCGGACAAGTGCGACAGTCACAGTGCGAACAGCCGGCGATGACATTGAAAATGAATGGCTTATTTGCTATCTGGAATCAGGACTTGCTCGAGCAGAGGGTTTTCGCTGTGGGTGGCGAAGTCTCTGTCTTTGCTTGGTATAACTAATTGGTGGAAGACCATAATGAAGGCAGGGATCTCAGACGATGCATGAATCTTAAAATTCACCAAACTTCTCATTTAAGATAGATGAAAAAGACTTTCATGGATTCGGAAGCATGTTAGAAGCATGAGCGTCGAAATCAGATGAATAAATCAGCGGCAAGAAGAATCGCTGCCTAGAAAATTGTTTCAAATATATTTATGGCTGTCTAGTTCTTTTGTTAACAAATTAACGAAAGTGAGGAGGAAATTGTATCAGCGGGAGCACTTAAGAAATGAAAGTCGAGATCGTTAACTCTGAATTTTTACTATGGTTTATTGATTTTGTCTGTCTTTGAATAGGAAGGGGAGACACTGTAGATAAGGATAGATCCGTAAAATGTCCCCTTTAAAGATTACTTTCAAATGACAGATGGGAACCACTATGATCCTGACGCAGATTTTCGTTTTGACACAGGTGCATTAAGTTCGGTTCCAAATTTTTAGAGAATCAGTCATGTATGCGGACTCGATAAACTCTGTGCATGGTTTCAGGGGTCAAACGTCAGCACAATGGTGAGGTTTTGAACTTTGGAAAGCGGATGCTGCTTTCAAATATAATCGCCATCATTTGTTGACGGTTCAATGTATGAGGCCAGATACCATTAGACTTCGGGTGGCTTCAAAACTGGACACAAATCGCTGGGTGAAGAAAATCCACTCCTCCCCTTTCAGAAATACTAATAATATTTATTTGTTATAACAATACTGATACAAATGAAATGAAACATTAAAAACAATTAAAGACAGTCTTACTCCGATTTAAATTTTTATGAATTATAAACAATTTTATTTATGTTTTTGCGTTTCGTTCATATTTCATTTGAATTATATACCCCTTTACATTATTGTATTAGTTATATGAATCTATAGTTATATTACTCCAATTTATCCAGGATTCATTATAAAGTAAGACTTAAAAACTGTAATTGAATTAATTCAAGGATCAAGAGGCAGTACTTTTTCATTTTTCACAACCCCAAGTTCACACATACGTAATATATGTAAATGAATATAATAATATGTTAATAATACATGTCAATAAAACATTCGTTACATTTGATTATTCTTTAAATTATAATGTTTCAAATCGAGATGTATTTATTAATTATTTTTGTATGTCCTAAATTTATTTTGTACTGGGACCTACTGTATAAGAAACAATGGTATAAGGTAAAAGGAAAAGGAAAATGTATATTATTTTATACAAATTAAAAAATGTAATTATTTTATATAGAATTAGATTAATAATGAATTAAAAGTTAATCTAAATTTTAAAGTTTTTTCTCAATAGCATATTATTGAACAAAAAATTTACACCAATTTAAAATCCAAAAAATAGCTTTTCAGTAATACGAAATTTTAGTTCCCAACCAGTTTTTATTTGATAATTTTTTCAAACTTAATTTCAAACTCAATTTGTTACAATACTTTTTTTTCCGTAATGAAATCAAACCAGTTTCATTGTCTCATTAAATTTTCAAATCGCGTGCTTTAACCAGTGTTCAAGTTATGATATTAAAAAAAAGCTTTTTTCGGACATTAATTCCAAAACAGAGTTTTCAATTTCGCTTTTATTGACATGATAATGTTTTTAGGCTTGTATTCCTTCTGTAGATTCTGTGATATAGAAGTCGTTAAGACCAGAAGGCAGCGGCTGCTGCAGTCGAGCCAGACGAAGACAGGACACACGATTCAAGCGTAAAACAGTCATGTTTCGGACTAGAGGTTCGAAATTTGAGAACATTTTTTTTTTTAATTCACGAGGCGACTTTCTTTCTGCATAAATCATTTCCTCGGTCGCAGTCTACCCGACAAGTAACTATTCAGTCCACCTCCAGAATTGATACATGGAATGAAAAAAAGTATATCAAGATACGTTTCTTCCGATACCCTAAACGTTAGAAGATCACCAGCTGGCCATTTAGAATGTGAATGAACTACGCGAGGGAGAGAGAAGGGTGATGATTCTCCAATTGCAGCACCCACCGGAATACAGAGCAGATCAAAATTGTTTCCCCTTGATTTCCGGCAGCGAGGACAACCCTGATAATTCTGTTATTGTTCAGTCTCGCCGCGTTTACGGTCACCCATTACCCATTTATGCATGGGTATGCATTGATGAGAGGCCATTCTTTGCGGGGGAATGAGGAATGAGATGCGACAGAAATGGCGGATCTTATAACAGGGTACGAACGTCCCCAGGGCTGGGAACGCTGTTTTGTTAGGAACACAATGAACTTTCCACAGGTTGTCGCCGTGATGAATGGGAAGCAGTTGCTTCGTTTGTCTTTAAAGGAAATTCGCCCGCAAGGAATAAATTTTAAATTAAAATGGGGGTTTTAAAGACGGAACAAAAGATGAAAATTGAATTTAAAAGAACACAAGAGAAAACTCTCTTCTATTTGCAAGGATAACAATGCATTAAGAATGTCGAAAATGGTTACAGATCTAAAAAAACAAATAGATAAATTAAAGTACTTATTAATCCATAAAAACTATATTGATTGTAGTGTAATATCACATTTCTCTGTGTTTTCAGCATAATAATAAACGCATTAAGAATGTCTAA